>WAAD01012335.1:140001-253718 GCA_013389945.1 Fregata magnificens | reverse complement strand
TGCGGCCTGGGGCGCCGGCGGGCCGCCGGCGTTCGAGGCGGGCACCGCCGCACCCCTGTGAGGGGTCCGGGTTACCTCAGGTTCTCCTCAGCTTGCGGCCGATGGCCTAGCAGCCGCCCAGTCGCCTCAGAGGGACGCCGGGCTCCGAGGGGCCCTGCAGCCCCTCCGGCCGCTGGAGAGGGTCCTGCCTGACCGCGCCGCCGATTAGTGACTCGTGCTGTTAACCCGAGGAAATGCCTCCAGCGTGTGCGGAGGACGCCGGGGCAAGCAGCAGAAGGATGCCAAACACCTTCACAGCAGCCACGCTGGTGTTGCACCTCTCGGCAAACCCTGCTCTCTTGCCCAGAGCTGTTTTCTTCCCTGCGCGTTAGACTTCTGTTTGAGGGATGTTTCATCCAGTTGCTGTATCCCAAGGCTTCATTCTGGGATGTCCCGAGAACGAGCCATGCTTTCAACCAACTTTTGTTTATGCCTAAGCCAGCGTGAATGCGACACGTAAGCAGCCCCACTAGAGTCCACGGCTGTACCCAGGAAGACCACAAGTATGACCTACTCAGCCTCACAGACAGTTTGCAGACTGTCTACAGACAGCCTGTCTGGGCATGTTTGGCAGCATACCATTTGGCATGCAGGCCCGCAGCTGCGACCAGGGCAATCGCCAGCCCTGTCGATGCCCACCGCGGCTGGGCTCCGGGCTTCTGGCTCCTGGGAGGGTTTTAGGCTGGCCTGAGGTTGGTAGTGCAGAGAGGGAACTTGCCACGTGCCTGTAGCTAAAGGTTGCTTGTAAGAGTAGCTCAGGGGTGAGGTTTTGCATTTATAATTGGGTATCAAGTTAGTCATGGCTTTGAGGTGGATCTTCCAGCACTTTCCCTAAAGTGAGTTTCATAAAGATACTAAAAAGGCAGAGGACCTCAAAGCCAGATTTATTACAATATAAACCAGAACAGTTAACTAATTAATTGTCTTAGAGGGAGACAGTAGAGAAATTAAACGGATTCATAAATGCATCTGCCCTTTTCCACTATATATCTTTGCAGGATGGCTCTTTTTATGTCCACTGACATAAGTCCAAGTCCAATGAATTAATGACTTTCTGATTTTCAGCAAATTGTACACAGTCTCCCCTGTGTCCCTTGGAAGTTTCTTCCACCACCTGTGAGGCCTGGCAGCATATCTACCTCCTTCGCTTCTCAGCAGTCTTCCAGTCTCTGCCTCTTGTAAAACGCTCCCACTTGCTGGATTCTGTTCCTTTTCTACCTGCCCTGCATCCGTGTGCCTGCTGCATGTGCTCGGCTGTTCTGTGAGATGCACAGCCTTTCTCTTCTTGCTGCATCTCCCTGACCCAGAAAAAAACAGTTAGAGCAAAGGAGACTTGGAGCCTTCCTCCAGCCGCACCTTTTCAAATGAACACAAAGAACAGATTACGTAGTCCCTATCTGCAAACAACTACATAAGTAAATACTGTCACCTTGTCATAAATGAAGAGATAACAGCAGTCCATTTGTAAACAACAAAAAACACCTCAGATTGTTTTAGTAATACCACTAAGAAGAGAAAAATTACTCAGAGAACATAGCATAACAATTGTCTTAGAATACAAATACAACATTCTGTGAATATACAGAAGCCAGGATATTTAGATATGAGGCTGAAAGTCTCTCCTGTTGAGCTTTATTTTGTGAAAACAGGCTTCAATGGGATTTTTTTTTCCCACATTAAGACTGCTAAGAAAATTAATACAGTTCTCGTGTTATACTGCCACATGGTCTTGAGCCAACTGCCAAGGAAAAACATAAGCAAAAAACCTGCCTGTGTTTCAAGCAGGCTGGTGGTGAAATTCAGAGAGCTAAAAATAAAAGGATGATCCTGGAAAGCCTCATTTAACTGCTCCCTAAATGTGACAGCACCTGAGCTGTTCTAGCACTTGGAACCATAGAAGTATAGAATAGTTTGGGTTGGAATGGACCTTTAAAGCTCATCTAGTCCCCTCCCCCTGCAATGAGCAGGGACATCTTCAACTAGATCAGGTTGCTCAGAGCTCCATTCAACCTGACCGTGAATGTTTCCAGGGATGGGGCATCTACCACCTCCCTGGGCAACCTGTTCCAGCGTTTCACCACCCTCATCGTAAAAAAATTCTTCCTTATATCTAGTCTGAAGCTACCCATCAGGTTGGACGGGGCTTTGAGCAACCTGACCTAGTTGAAGATGTCCCTGCTTATTGCAGGGGGGTTGGGCTACATGATCTTTAAAGGTCTCTTCCTATATCTAGTCTGAGTCTACTTCGTTTCCCAGCCTTCAAGAGCTCCAGGTGCCTCAAGTCCTGAGCATGCCTTCAGCAGTGCCTTTGTCCTGACAAGGCTGGAAGGTCATTGCCTAGCTCACATGAAAACCTGAGTGCAATCAGCATAAAGGGTTTGGCCTGGCAGGTCTCTGACTGTGTCCAACGCGCATTTGCAGGCCAAAGCTCCTTATCTTCATAGAAAAGGCAGTGAAGGATAATGTTCACTTTTAAAATGGCATGTGATATGACTGTAGTAGATTACAGCACTCTCTTTGGCTACATAAGCAACTTGTTTTCAAAGTCTGCTGTTGACTGAGGTTAGATTCAGGCCCATGTGTCATACTCCTTTCAGTATGTTTTAACCACAAAGCCATAGACTGCTCTGGGGAATAGAGGAGGAACATTTTTCATTCTTTCTAGTGAAGCTGTGTCATTGTGCAGAGGAGAATCCAAGATCAGCTGGACTGGAGAGAAGCGTGACTCTTGTGTGGTAAAATGCGATGAGATGAGGGTAAAATTGTGAGTCAGTTTTCATTACAAAACATATAAGCACTTCTTGGAGAAGTTAGGAGATTGTGTCTGCTCAGCCAATGGCTTTTTCTGAGTCTTACACGTAACACTCACAAAACAGAGCACAGAATCATTCCAGGGCTCCCCTCTGCAATGAGAAACGACCTAGAGTTAGCTCCTTCTTGTGCCCTCTTCTGATACAGGGCATCTTGAGTTTGTTTGTACATATGGGGACGGGTTTTGCAGGAAGAGCTGTAGCTTGTTACCAAAATAAGCCACAACCTAGTATCTGGACACTGTCCTTGAGGTGAAAAATTACGCTTTGATTGTTTTCCTGTAGAAGAGAGAATGAGAGCTGATTCACTACTTGGTGTTTTAACTGTTAGGGTATTGTATAGCGGTATCTCAATAGGCACATATGATCTTTGCTGAGTTTATTAAAGATTACCCTGGGGAGAATGACAGCCTGGGGCTCATGATTTTTTAGACTTGATAAAGGACTGATAAAGGATCAACACTTTCCTATTGACCAGTGTAAGGCAGAGCTCAGTGTGCTAGCTATTTTGGATCTTACTCTGACATTCATTACTCTTTCTATGATTTCTCTTACAATGTTCTGGATTTTGCACTGTCAGACAGATGCCTAAAATGTAGGCATTGCAGTATATAGCTTAAAGGCAAGAAACTATCCTCTTGGATCTGGAAAGATCTGAGTGCATCTGGAGAGATCTGGAAAGGACTGGATCTGGAAAGAAAGATGAGATCTGGAAAGACCTGAACGCACTGCGTACCTTCGTGAAAGGCTGAGGTGAAGCAAAGACTGACCCAAGGCCCTCAAGACCTATGATACTATCCAAATTATTGAGCTGTTTTCATCAGTATACCTTCTGTCTGCCCCACAACATAATAATTGTCTTCCAAGTGGCTTTTTTTATGTTATATTATACCTACAGCAGCATGGATAGTGTGCTCTATGTTAACTTACCACAAAACTTGCACCAAGTATGTCTTCCTATAATAAACAAGCGGCCTCATTCCTAGTGAGAAAGAGCTGAATGTTCAAAAGAAATTAGCACAAGGTTTTCCTAAGCAGATTTTGTTTAAATAGTTCTTAAAACTCTTTATTGGCTCCTCTCCCTCAGTGAAGTCTCAAGGAAAGGCATGAAGCAGTATCCCCTTCCTTAGGTCAAGGGTTTGGTTGGGCTTTTTTGTTGTTTCTGTATTTCTGTGTTTTGGGGGTTTTTTTGAATAAGGGATGTCTGGCTGATGTGAGTTAGCACATCAGTTTTAGTTAATCTTAGCCAAGAATTTGTGCTCACACAGTAGGCCTAACCCTGAGAATTTCTCTAATAAAATAAAGTATGACTCAGTTTGAATGAATCATTCACAATTATTCTTTCTCTGTTTGAAGAGTATTCAGAGCAGATCATGATTTCCTCAAATATATTTGCTGGGTTTCTGGTTATTTTATAACATTGTCTGACAATTGTCAATGTTTCCTTTTTTGCTGTTGTTTTTTTAACATATCACACATATTTGTAATTTAAACCCTGTTGTTTATCTGTGATCGCTGAGGAGGTCAGCCAAACATGATCTTGTTTCCTGTTCCTTAGAACATAAGATCTTCAAATACTTTCACATGCATGTCTAAAATTCATCATCTATCAGTGTTTCTGCCAGTGAAAAACCAAACTGGTCATTTAATGGAATTCCAGTTCAAGGAAAAGCGAGCATAAAAACAGCACGTAGAAGTATGAATGCATTTAAAAATCCATACAAATGGTAGTATATTTTCATGGCATTCCCATCTCAAAATATGACACTATCCCCCACTGTGTGTATTACGTCTACTAGGAGAGAGTGGAATTCACAAAGTTGGATGGAGGCAGCTATGATTCTGTCTTACAGCTGATAATGGCATTTACACAGACATTACTGTTAAAATGGAACAGTTGAAAATGATTTACCAGGGCTGTGTTTTAGAAATGCATCTGAAATAACTCAGGAAACATTGATCCTGATGATGAATAGAGGGATAATTCTTCTGTTGGTGTAAATCAGCATAGCTGGTAGATTTGTGCTGATGTACATTGGTAAAGCCCAGAAAATAGAGGGGATATATGACAAACAAAAGATGCTATATTTATTTCATAAGTGAAAAATACTTCATAACTCAGGCACACCATTGGCATGAATAAGTTATGAAAAATCTTCACAGCCAAAAGAACATAATCATCCTTCATGTATAACAGATTTGTTTATTCTGTAAAGATTCATTTCAGTTGATTAATTATCAGTATCTGCTGATGGTGGAGGTAACAAGCCATCTCTGATGAGAGAATCATTTTAGGACATGCTTAGAATATTTTATCACCTAGCACAAGTTGTGTATGCTTAGAATATTTATCATACTGTGTACTAATAGTATCACATTTTTAAAGCTAAGTACTGAATGTAAATTATATTGCAGATATAGGAATTATCTATATTTTTCTTGGGTTTTTTTAAATAAGGGCAATATAAAAAAAAAATTGAAACACAATAACAGTTGTGTTTGCATGTCAAGTGCTGAACTGTGCTGCTGCATTAAATCATTGTTATTCTGAACCAGCAAAAAATTTGCATAAGTGCAAATGCCAGCTCCTAACAATACCATCAGAATTGTTTCTGCTTACACCAAAGCCAGCCTGTACCAGCCACGTTGCATGCTCACCGGCCATTATTCACAGATGGAAGTTAACAAGATGGAGGTTTATCAAGGGGTAAATTACCTTCTTTTTCTTGCAATTTTATTTATTAAGTAAACAAAATTGCAACACCAAGTTAAAATGCCAAAAGAGGGATCAGATCTTCTCAATTCTGAAGCATTTATGAAGAGGAAAAAATTATAATAAATCTGTCAGTCACTGCAAAATGAAGAGCAAAAGTAGATCAGATTTTCAACACAGTATATTAATTTGCTATTTATAAAGTTAACCTAGTCACCAAAATACCTAGAATGTAAAGCATTATCCATAACAAGATAGATTGAAATCTGTTAATAAATCCATTTGCCAAAATGTTGGTCATATTTGAATAGCCACACTACTTTAACCAGACTTTGCCCACAGAAGAGACTAGGCATCATTTAATAGAGCATGTGTATGTCTATAAAGTGTATGTATGAATGTCTGCACACACTGAACGTACATTGTGTGCAAGAAGACAGCTGGATTTTAGTTAGCCAGGACTTTGCAGAAAGTAATAGAACCTCTGCAAAGTTTTGTACAAAACACTGACTTTCTCTTAGCTTCAACAAACGTATGTGTTTGAAAATATAAACATTTGGTCATCTTGAAACTCAGTGTTTTCTTTCATTTTCCAGCCAAAACCCATCATTTTTTATTTTCCATGGAGATACAACATTTATTAATTATTAGTACACATTTCCAGAGGACCCACTATGAGCTAGTCTTTTTCCACAGCTCAAGAGAGATCATCTAGCTCAAAAAAGCTTGTTAAAGCCAGCTGGAGCTTTTCCATTAGTTTCAGCACTTTGCTTAGACTCTAAGAATATCACCCACCTAGGTATTTACAGCTCTTTGTTATCAGCGTATCCCAGCTTTTGGTATTTGTTTTGTTACAACGAGCTGGATAAAGACAGAAGTTCAAAAGGTTTTTAATGACTTACAAGACTGGAAGCATTGATAGCAAGTGTATTGACCTAGGGAAGATGATAACTTCTAATTATTTGGAGCACTTGTTTTTAATTTGATTATCAAGAACAGCAGATCACATTGCTTTTGTACGTATCTGGTCAAAAGTCAGCTGTTGGCCAGTTTCAACCAGGCCTGAGATAAAAGTAGCAGTCTCAGAGGTATTACATTCCTCCAGATTTTGTAAAAAACAGCAGCCTGATAAAGAATAAAAACTTCGTATTGCTCCCACTGAAGAAAAGACTACATTGTAAGTTCCTCTCTTAATAGACTCCAAAGAATCTGTATCCAAAGAGAGAGGAAAGCCTAACCACAGGAGAAGATGTCAGCCCAGCTACTGTTCTCTTTAAACTCCAGAAGACTCCACAGGAAATCAGACTTTCTGCGTTGCTCTGCTCACATAGCTGCTTGTTTGGTGGATCGTTTCTCTCCTCTTTTCATTTTGTTATTGTTTTCAGTTTGGTTGGAACAAGCCTTGGAGAGGTGGGAAGAAACCGTCTGGATCTATGGTTTCATGCTTCAGAAGCAGGCATGATATTTCAGGATGAGTTGTATGACCAGCGGTGACTCAGTAAAAATGTGTTGTGCAGCTTTTGTGTTCAGCATCTCAGAGCTTTCCTAGCCAGATGTCCACACTCTACATACCAAAAGGAGATTTTAGGGGCTTTCGTCTGAGTTCCTGAAAGTTGAACTGCAACAGATGTTTTGATTGTTTAGCCCAGTATTTCTGCCAGTAACAAAATTTAAAGAATAAATACAGAGAATCCATTGCTATGCTTACGGAAACCAATAGGAAAATTCCCATCTGAGAATATGATTTATCCTCTATTAGATTTTGTGGGTGGATAGTAAAGTATGAGGCAGAAAAGAATCCAGCTCTTTTCTCCTTCTCCACTGCTTCTACTACAGTAACAGGGCTAATCAGATGTGAGTCAGCAAAGTGTCCTTTTCCAGGGAGAGACAGGAAAATTCGCAAAGGGGAAAAGATTTTTCATCTCTGCCGTGGTGAAGAGAACAACTTTGTCATGTACCGCTTTGCTTGTTTATATTAATGCAGATTGACTTAAAGTGCACATCATTGAAATGTTCATTGCGTGGTGAGGGAATCCATTTACTTAGCCTTCTGTAGGAGCATCAGAGAAGTAGTCATAAAATGCACTCGAGTCCTGTGTACTTTCCTCTTCTTCTGGTATTTCTGTGTCAGTGCAGAGTATGCACAATCACCATGAGGCTCATTACTAGATTCAGCCAGATAACACAAATAGGTAGGGTATATTGATTGAGAGAATACGTGCAACTTTTGCATCAAGTGCAACGTGCTAGTGAGATTTGAAAGCAGTACCCTTCTAGAATCCTCAGCCACAACTCGGATGCTAAGATGATAACCAGCACTGAAGAGCTACGGGTTGATTGTTCTTCCATCAGGGATTGGCATTTTCTTTGAGAGTGGATCCACTCACTTTCATTTTACCTCTTTGAGACTGGGCTTGATGAGGTCCACAGAGAAACTGAACCTGAAGAACATTTGGAACTTCAGAACAGTATCGCTGTCTACTTAATAGTATGGCTTGTTGGGGGAATTGTATCTTCACGACACTCCTGAAGGAGCCTGCTAGTATTGTATATTGTTCAGAAAGTCATATAGAATAGCGCTTACAGCTGGAACTCTTATCGTGAATGAGACACATCTGTCAGACTTCTTGGCTCCGGGCCATTGCAAAATGCAACACTTATCTCCCACCTGTCAGGCTTGTGTTGGTTCCCAAAGAGTTCCTAGGTATCTAGTGGCGATTCTGGTCTTGGTTTATTTGCCCTTAAAAACTAAGCAAACTAACAGCCTTCTCTCTATTTGCTTGTTGTACTTGATACGAAGTGGGAAACCCATACCCTGCAAAGGTTGGGCATAAGCAGAAACAACCTTCAGCTGCAGAACATGCTCTCCTTTTTATTCTGAAAGGCCTGAGTTTGCTGACCTGCAGTGCCTGTTGCAGAGCCCGTTGTTCAGTGCTTTTTGGACAGGAACCGAGGAGATGAGTTCTGATCAGTTTTTGTGGGACTGTCTATCTCACTTTGCATTGGCACATTTTAAGTGAAGCTTAACTAATCAGATCTTTTGAGAGTCTTATTAGTCTAAGCCAGAGCATTATCTCTGGAGGAAAGAAAATATTCCATGAGTGATTATGTAGAAACAAGCTGAGCCCGGGCATTTAAGATACCACTCTAAATTTCAGAGAGGAACTTTAGATACTTATGTCAAGTATCACAATAGCTGAGCCTTCAGTTTCCCTTCAGCCAGATCTTCTATATACTCACTGCTAAAATGAAAGATACTTCAGTGCCACCAAGTTTGAAATGTTTATGTAAATCATTAAATGAACCATTTATTCTGACCACAGCTACATGGTCTAAAGTTGATATTTGGAATCTGTTAATCATTACTCGTCAGCTACTTGCTGCATATGAGAAGGTGATTCCAAGCGCTTCTGCCAGCTTTTCAGAGGTCAGTACCTCTGGCTCTCTTTGCATAGCTAACCTGCGTCCAGCTTCTCTTAGAGGGTCTGAAATGCCTGGTCGGGTCTTTTTCGTAACCTGTCTAGTGCTACCTGAAGAGATATCCTAAGTTTTCTGGGTCAGATCCATGAAAGGATGGTGAAATGTTTGGGAATGTGACCTCAAAGCTGTGGTTTTTCTTGAATAGTCTGTCGGCACTGGAGCCCCACAGAAGCCTCTCTGTACGGCTCTGTAGGTGCCCAAGGCGGTATCTCCACTTGGGTCCTTACCTGGCTCATTCCTGTTAGAGCTGAGCAGCTTAGTTCATAGGTCAGCCAAGGTTTTAAGGGCCAGAAACTGGCATTCCTTTGCCTCAGAGGGCTTGATCCAGCAGGGACTTCAGACACTGAACAGATTCTCACACAATGTGGTTTGCAGTGGGTATATGACAGCCAGTGAAAGCTTCAGAAATACCTGAAGACGGAAATGGCGGTGCCCCCAGTTGCTTGGTGGCTACTGATTTTAATTATTCCTATCACATTTTGCTCTGGTGCAGAAGATAGTTCAGGATCATTGGACACATTAAAGTATTCCAGTTCTTGAAGGGACTGTAGTCCAGTGCTTGTGTTTTTAGATGAGTCTTTTTTGCCTCAGTCGTACACAGGTCAGTATTGGCCTTTTATCTACTACCCTCCTGAAAACGTATTGTCCCTGTCTCCCTCCTTTTCATATCTTGGTCTCTCCCCCACAGCTCCCCCCAGGGTTCTTGGCTACTCCTCATGAAACTCCTTATCTGACCAATCGCCTTTCTCTCCTTGTTCCTCATTTCATTCTTTCTGCCACTGAGCAGCCTTCCCTGCTCTGACTAGTTTCTAATCCTGGTATTTGCAACTTCATCGCTCTTCAGTTGATCTGGTTTCCTTCTTAGCCCAGTGCTTGAAGCCCTTTGCCAACTCCTTTTACATTTTTTCAATGGCTCCTCTTCCTCAGCCTCTGTTTTCTTACCTCAAACTCTGCTGCTGTTTCCCGACATATGAGCTCTGACTTGTTTCTCTTATGCCCTAATTGAGCCATTTTCCCCTCTTTTGTGCACTGGAAGCAGACAAGAAATTCCCTAATTTTAGTTTGGCTCTTAAGTGCTGCATTAGCCAACAATAGCAAAGAGTAGTCATTCCATGGAAATGCGGAGAGCCTACATCCTTCAGCTGCTGGCTCAATGTGGGACAAATATTTGAAGAATTTAGGTACCAACCCTGAATAAACCATTACTGACAATCTGCAGATTTCAAATTTTCCAAACTTTTCATCTTGTCCAAATTAAATCATTTTACTGGCATGAGGTAATAAAAAGCGCATCCCTAATACAAGCATTAGCTGTCTATTAGTTTTCATCCATCTGTTCCAAAGTATGGTGGATGCCACAGCTAACTTTCTGAAACCTTTTCTAGCATTGAAAAAACATTCTTTTCATCTTGTTCTTCAAAATGACTGCATTGGTTTTGCTAAAACTTTCAAAAAAATGTCACCGTGAGCCAGCCAGCTACCACGGAATATTCTGGCCTGGAGTGATGGGTTTATATGTAAGCAATTGAAAATAAGATCTTATAATGGAAAACACTGAAAAAACTTTATATTTTCTCTCCAATGGTATGATAAATAAATTATTTGTATAATCCCATTTTTTTCTTTATTGCATTCTTTTCTTTTTGAGACATAGAATGTAAGTAGGTACAATTAGAAACAGTACAACAGCAGAAAAATGAGTGTGATTGCTTGTTGTATTGAAATGCTAGATGAGAGATTCCATTTGCTTTGAAGAAAAGGACAGGTTACAAAAAATAGTTCGGAGAAAAACCAACATTTTTTGTCAGAATTAAAATGCTTTGTACGTTCAGTCTTCTAGAAAGGTAAATGACTGCACAGAATGGGCTGTATAGACAGTCTTGACATCCCTTGAAACAATCATTGATCAGACACTGTAAAGCCTCCAAAAGAGGTACATTGGTCCTTAGAGAATGACAGAAAATTAGAACTGGTTAAGAATATTTACTTTGGCAAGACAGAACCAAAGTTTCTGAAGCAAAATGTTTTTTGACACAGTTATAGAAGTAATGGTGTAACAGTTGAAGGCATTCCAACTAGAAATGGGATTTGTACAAATCACTGATTTCTTTGTTGCCTTTTGCTTCAGCTGGTATCCAATTTTATTGCTGTAACTATTCTTTAATTTAGAACTAACTGTAGTGGTAGCATGCAAATGGATTACAAATTTATATTTGCAAATGCAAAAGAAATACCAGTTCTACACTACTGGGAAAAATAAAAATATTTACTTGAATACAACTTTTGATGTAAAAGTTCTGATCCCAGATTTAAAAACAAAATCTTATAGATTACAGATACTATTTCAAACTCATGGTTTAGCAGTGTTCTGTAGAGATACACTGTTTCCTAATGGTTTTCTCAGGGAATTCATTCCTCATGATGAGCAGTACCTTAAAGCATAATTAGTTTCATGGGGGAGAGTGGTGCCGCTCCTGAATTTAGAAATTAGGGTTAATAAGGACCACAGACCCCACCTTTAGGTTTGTACAGTCCTTTTACTAAGTCCAGGAAAATCAATTGTGTTGACAATATGCAGCACTCATTTTTAGTGGGAACTGAAGTTTCGACATGCTGCAGTGTATTCTTACAGTTCTCCAGAATGGAAATTACATATATATGATTGGTTTCATCTGATGCCTGGGGGAAATTCTGAGTTCAGGCTGCAGTAGTCATGCTGGATTAGCTGGAAATTGAGGGAAAAGATTTTTAATAGATGCACAGAAAAAAACCTGGTTGAAGGCTACTGCTGTTGAAGAACATATTTAGCCAAGAATAAACAAAAGGCTGAACTAAAGGATTTAATTGGTTATTAATAGATTAATTAATTATAAATTGTACAATGTTCACCACTCCTCAAGAAACAAAACAAAACAGTGCTCTAATTTTACCTGAAGTCTTTGTCATTAACTGTAAATCCTAGTTCTCATTAATGCAAAGCAAACACAAATAGTGTTCTTCCATTACAGAGATGTATTGGTAGTTCTGAGAAATTCAGGTTATCTTCAACACATCCCATTTTGTAAAGGACCACTTTTTAAGCTGAAGGACATTCCTGAAAATTTGTCTTTTTCTTCTGAATGTTTTTCTGCAATCCTTTCTGCACTGCTGTGACATTTTTAAGCTGCAGATCTCCAGTGTTGTTTTCCAAGGGAAGCTATTTCCATGGCCTGAGCAAGCGAACGGTGCAAAACAGGCCACAGAGCAGGAAAAGGGAGAATGAGCATCCAAAGGAAAACAACCACAGCTATGAACAACAATTGCAATGAATGAACTGGGGGAGTCTGAGGTTTTGTGACTCTCTCAAACTAACCTTTAGAAAGCAAAAGTAGATTCAGGTCACAAACATGTTTACTCGCTGGGACGGTTTTGTGATGTGTATTTTCCTTAAGGACCCAGGCAGGCAATTTCTGCCAAGGGGTGTGTGACAGCAAAAGCAATGGCTTAGAATTCAGATTACAATTAAGGATACCCACAGTAAGATTTTGTTAAGGAAACGAATCACGTTCTTCAGGAGCAGACCTAGTGGCCTTGATTCATGTGAGTTAAAATCCTTCTGAAGTCAACGGAATTATTTGCTGGAGTGGAGAAGACTCTGAAGAAAAATGAGCCATTGATCCAAACCCTGTATACAATCTACAGCTTTAGGTAGAGCTGATTATTTGCCCACACTGTATGTTCTGGCATTTATAGTAGTTGACCACTGGCTATGAGAATGCAGTGACAGGAATATCCTCTTCTTCACTCATGTCTCTCCTTCTTCACTCATGTCATACCATAGGCATAACTGATTCAGGGACCAACTTACAGAAGTGTGTCTCTTCAGCTGAATAACCATGAGCTCCAGCGTCTCTCTGATGATTTGCTCTGAGCTTTGCGGAGACAGATCCACATTCATATATAGGATTATGTCTGCTTGTCTAAAAACTGTTTTAAATCCAGGAGAGTGATGATAAGAAGAGTATTTAAATCATTTTCATTCCGAGAATAGGACCACCCTATTCAGTTTCTTAGTGGTTTGTCTAGTCCAGCTGGAATGGATTCAGGTGATACAGATTTCAACGTTTTCCTTGGAAACTGGTAAGAAATTCTGCTATTAGGAGAACTTTCATAATATTGCACCTCAGATTTGTTTTGGTTATGTCTGCATTTCTTTTGCCTGTTTCCAGCTATGGCTAGCTGAAACTTGGCATCTGTAGGGATTCCTTTTCGAGGTAGAACAACAAGGTGGGAGAGGACATGTGCATGGAGGGAATGGTGAGGAAATCCCTTCCAAAGTTTATGAACTTGACTCCTTTGGGTCTACCAGAAAAAGGAGTGATGGTGAGCAGGAGGGTTGTATTTTAAATGCTGGTCTGTCTACTTCCTCTCTCCATACAGGCTGGTGTATAACACTTTGTGAGATTAAAAGAAAAGCGGAAAATTGTTGCAAAAGGATACGTGTTCCTTTTAGCTCATTCCATCTCACCTAGATTCCTTAGACTGCTTTCAGCATCCTACTATAAACGTCAAAGTCCACTAAGGAGAAAACAGAAAGCAGGAGCAAACAACATGGTAGGTTATTAAGAATGAAAGCAGATAATAGTCCATATAATATAACTGGAATTGGAATAGTAGCAGAAATTGTGACATTTCTGATACAGTTTCATTTGTGGATATCTAACTGTGGATATCACATTTGATTTCCATCACATTAATATCAAAACACTGATCAAGTGAAAGCAAGCAAAAGTCACGGTATTAGAGGACAGAAAAGAGAAGAGTCTGAGGGGACACTGAAAACAACTGAAGGTGTTTGCTTCATGAAGGAGATGGTAGTTATATTGTAAGAAAAGGGTTGTTCCAGGAAAAAAAATGAGCTTGGTAGTCTCTGTTCTCTCAAAAATGCAAGAGCAGACTGACTTTCAAAGAAATTGAAAGGCAATAAATCTAAAACTGCAAAAAGAGGTGCCCTTTTCCACTGCACATAATTACATTTTAGAACACACCACTACAAAATGCTACTGCATTAAGGTACTCAGTAAAACTCCAAAAGGATTATTATTTTTTGTTATGAATACTAAGGATTCCATCCTGTTATATTTGCTAGAATAAAACTGTGTTGAGCCCACAATTTGTGTTTGAATTTTAGAAAATGCTGCTGGAGCCAAGAGAAGATAACTTCTCTCCAGTGATTTTTTCTTTCTGGACTTTTTTTTTTTTTTTACTTAAAACTGTGTGCTGTGGGTAATTTTTATTACGATTTGAAAGGATGACTACTTTTGAGTAATAAGAATGCTGTATTGCCTGAAATGGAAAGACTATTGCTGTGCATACATCCTGAAATAAGAAGTTCTCTTTTTATATTGCTTCATCATTTTTTCCCCTCTTTTGGTCACTTTGTTCGTCAGATAGTTACCTCTTTAGATTTACATTTGATTACAAACATTTGCACTACTTCAAAAGAGCTTTTAACTTTATGATCTCTTTGGTTCCACTTTTTCCTAAAGCCCGTGGGTTTCCAGCATTTGAATACCCCAGTCTAGGTCTTCAGCTGTTCTTTGTTATTGGTCTTATTGTTCATTCATTTCATATTAGCAGCAGTGACTCCAGCAGAGATCAGGCCTTCACTGTGTTAGGTGTGATATAATCAATCAGCAGCAGGATTTTAAAAATTTATTGATTTATTTCTATGGAAGGCAAAATTATAAATTATAAATTTTCCCTTCTCTAAAAAAAAATGCAAGATCTGCTTGTCATTGTCTTTGAATATCGCTCTGAAATAACTTCCGTGGAGTGTTTGGCCCTTTGGTCACAATTTTTGTTCCTTCCAGGTTGGGTTTGAGCCATGCTGATGGGACAGGGGTGTTGTACTGCTAGCATCTGCATTGGAAAGTATGATTATATTGCTTCTGACACCTGAGTTAGCTTGTTCAGAACAAGCAGGGATCTCTTCACCTGGTAGTACGTTATGTTGTGTAGGAATAACTGTTATACTGATATAAAAGGGATTTTGTTCTATGGAATTATCAACAGGTAATTATCATTAACCGTGTTCATTAATGAGGAACTGTTGTGATATGCCCATTTTAGGCACACATTGGCCCTTGTGTCATCACATCACATGAGATGCTTGTAGCCATGTGGCTGTGCAGCCCTGGTTTGGCTCATTGCATCCCTGGCCTCAAGAAGCCTCAGCTTCTGCTTTTCTCTATTTACAAGGTGCAATCCTCAGTTTTCAAAGGTGCTCAGCTCTGTGAAATGTCAGACTGGTTTCACAGCACAGTCCAGCTAGCCTTTCACACATAAGATCTTGAAGGCAATGACAAAATGGTCTCCAGCGTGGCCAGAAGAACCCACATATGTAGTCCACTGAGGTCTGCAGAGGTCATTCAGGATCAGATCTCTATATAGGAGTGACAGAGCTTTTTGTAAACTTCAGAAAAAGAATTAAGGTTTCCACAAAAGCCCAGAAGCCTCTTTCACTGTAAACTAACAAAAAGTATATTATATAGCTGACATTTTGATGGGCTTACTATTTTGGACACGAGGATGAAAATGATGCAATTCTTCCATTTCCCCTTTTTCTAGCCTTGCATTGGTTACAGTGTGGTAACCAGTAGACCAGAGCCTTTTCTGTGTAAAGTGGTGAACATTCAAAGACCTACCACATGAAGTCCCAGTCCTGCAATCAGACACGCGGGAGAGCTTCCCATGTGTGCAGAGACCCACTACAGCCAACAGAAACATCAAAGATCACTTTTGAAGGTATAAGCTCAGAAACTGAGACGGATTTATGTTTATATTTTCCTTCCATCAAAATGCAGACATATTTTATATTTCTTTTTTTGTTCATCTCTTTAATTGTTAGTATTGTTAATTATCTAAAATGTACAAAAGCTTCTAAAATATGACATAAGAGAAGTGATATAAAAATGTATTTTAATTCCTAATATAGAGGATTATAATTATGTGATTCTATGATTTTTTTTTCCTTCCCTGATGTTTTCCAGAATGTGCTATAAAAATAAAAACTTACCACTGTCTCCTGGCATGTGGTAACATGGTACTGGCTTTCTTTATTTTTCTTTTCCGGCCAATTCAAAGTCACTATTTTGAAAAATCAAAGTCTTTTTATTTATCTTCCTCTGGATCACTTTGTCCAGAGTAAGTGTCCAATATCAACAAAGAAGAGACGTAGTAACTTAGCGTGTCCCTTTATTCCCTCTGTGAAAAACGGCAGCGCTATACATCTTTGCTCCCACTGGCTGCATGACCATCAGACATCAGCATACCAGCATTTTTGGAGTAACTTTCTCAAGCAAAGTTCATATTTATACAGACCAATTTATGTGTAACAGAGGACTCTTATGGTAAAGGAAGTAGAGCTCCTGAATAAACCAGCGTCTCCTCTCCTACAGAAAGCTGAAACCAGGAGTTAGCGGAGGCCTCTTTTATCAGTGGTAGCTTATAGAAAACAACAAGAACTAAATTTAACTGCTTGTTTTTGTTGATATCTTCCTGTTGGCAAGGAGTGGAAAATCATGTCATTTCAGAACTAGGTCACTTCAGGCAGTTAAAAATGTACATACATTATGATAATAACGTCACAAAAGGAAGGAATAATAATGCTGTGACCAGTCAGTGAAAAATGAGATGGTATAAATGTCATACCTTGCAATATACATTACGGTAAGCTGTTACATACCGTGTGACCCCTTAGAAGATGAAACCTTCTTCATCTTGAGTGCCTGAGAGGTCTAGTCTTAATGACTGTTCCCATTACTGAGATACCCTAAGCCCAGAGATTTGGGTGGGATAGCGCAACGCAGTACACATGCCCATTCTCAAAAATAGGTGCCTGCCCCAAAGAACTTCCAGTTTCAAAAGGTCTTAATTGCTGTCATGGAGAGGGCTTGAAATTCAGACACTTGATTAAGTCATTAGCAATTATACATTAAGAGGTTTTGTAGTAATTGTAACATACAAATAAGCCTTTAGGCTTTAGGTATATGTTGTTTTTATTATACTGTAACTAATTTACCATTATCTTTCCTTGTGACAGATTGTTTTCTTCCCGGAGGGACACAGCCATTGCTAATATTTCCATTAGGCTAATATTCTAAGGGCATCACAACCTTTTTGAAAAAAGTACCATTCATGAGTCCGTGCCATTCATTTTCCTAGAATTAGTTAATTTTTTTTACCATTAACATGTCAGTTACTTGAGTCTCCATTGATTACCCAGTTCCTGTGGATACTGCTGTCTGTCATCACTGCTGAACACTGATTACTATTCAAGAGCCTGTCATACCATAGAATATTTTTGTAAAACCAAACTGGTTCGCTTCAGACGCACAAGACCTAGGAATTCAAATGGCCAACCCCAGTCTCCAAGAACTAAACAAACCACACAGTTGAGCTCAGATATGGAAAACCCTGCAAACCAAACAACCAACTCAGTATACACAGCAAGCCGAAAAGTCTCCCAGATACAGAGCCAGGACAGCCAGCTGAGAGCAGCTATTGCTAAACAGGAGAGCATGCAGGCAGGAGCTACTTAAGCTAGCGAAAAGTAGGCAAAACTGTTTAAGATAAAACAGGGCTTAGCACAGCGGTGATGCAGTCTGAATGATGTGCTCTGCAAAATATTGTGCCTTGTCAAGATGCTTCTTCTTTTGCCCTCAGTGCTCTTGGAGCAGGAATTCTGCAGAGTGTGCAAAGAGGTTGGTGTGAGGACAGCAAGGAGGCTCAGGTGGAGGTGTCCTCCCACGCATATGCCAGTGTGGTCAGGGAAAGCCCTGCTTCTCTTTGTTGTAGCACCAGCAACTCACAGCAACAGTTACATTTAGCAGCTTCCTCAAGTGCCTGGCCTGAAGCTGAACTCCAGGATCATCTCAGTGTTCTGGTATTGGTGGTCACCTGGGGCTAGAAAGCCTGGGGAGCAAATGAAGAATAAGATGGCTAGCATGTGTGAGTGACTGCAGAGGAGGCCAAAGGAGGAGGGTAGAGAGCTGGATTAAGTGCTGCCTGTTACCTTGAAAAGCCTCGGAAGGGAATGGTTGCAAGGATTAAAAATTAATGTGATTATTTTAACAAATCATGTTTTTGAGAAGAATAACAGGGGTAAGTTCCAAGCAGAAATATCTATGAGACCGTGAAACAATTTCCAAAGTAAAGTGGTTCCCAAAGTTTCCTTGTTAAGAGTTATTTTAAACTAGTTTGGACAAGACACATATTAACAGGGAAGAAATAATGTATAAAATAATGAAAATAGTTTCTTATCTAGTAAAACAACTGCCTAGAAAACAAAACAAAAAAACCCTCAGACTGAAAAGAAATATTTCCGTTTTAAGATCTTTTTTGTGCCAGAGGTGAATATCTCTTTACATCAGTAACATTCAGATTCCCATTCTTTGTGCAGACTCTGCAGACCAGCAAGTCAATGTGAGACATTTTGCAAAACATAGTAAGTTCCTAAAAACTACAGTGTGCATCATTTCTTGTGACCAGCACATAACTTTGCACAAATAACTGTCACATTAGCACAACAAATACACTACTCTGTCAGATGTTGAAAGACTCTTGAGGACCCAGTCTTTTTTGATATGTGGTACTTGTTTGCTCTACTTTTTTGATAAATTTGATATAATAGCTTAAGAGAAAAGGCAATACTTATGTCCAAATTGCTTTAGAATTTCAGAGAAGGACCGGAATATTAAGGTGGTTGTTTCATGGCAATTCCAGCAGTTATCATTGTGTGACTTTAATTCTTAACACTTCCTGGGGCTGTACTGCACTTAAAATTATTTTTCATGTAGCATGAATTTTAACTGGGTGGAATTCAACCAAAACTGATCTGGTATAGATTTCCATTAGTGCCTAGGAGCTACATGTTTTTAAATGTACTTACCTAGCATAACATCTTGGTTAGCAGGGAAGCACCTTCAAGCCCCTTTCACAGATGAATAACTAAGGTCCAGAGATACTGCAAGTAACATCACCAAAAATATGTAAGTCACATCTTCAAAAGCAGGTTATGCATCCAAAGAACAAATCTCAGAATTGTATGTGCCGTCAGGTCCTACTAAAATAATTGGGAATTAGGCCTGGGAATATCTGAATGTCATAACCTTGTTAATTGAAAGTTAATTGAAATATTATCACTTACAAGCCCAGAATGAGAAGAAAACAGGTGCCCAGTTCCTATAGTCAAACCACTGGGCCTTTCATTAGGCATTTATTTTCCAGATATGCTGCTAAAGGATGTTTGTGTGCTTCGGAATGGGTGTCTTCATGTCTTTTGCAGTACCTTATGCCTCTAAAGCATTTTAAGAAAAACTAAAAATTCAGGCCCATATGTTCCTTAGGTGCCTCCAAGGTTAAGCTGTAGTTGAGCAGGAATTGGCAGGATTGCAGTCTCGGTCACAGGTACTTAAAATCTCCCTAAGTTCCATTTTAATCACATAAGCCCTTTTCTAGATCTAGGCTTAATGTCTAAATCCCTCTTGGAAATTTTATCCTAAGAGAATGTCCTGAGGTCATGCAGAAAACCCATGAGAGAAGGAACTGAAATTAGGTAATGTCCTCAGATAATGCTTTCCTCTCTGAATATCCTCCCAAAAAAGTTGCTTTGTGTTGTAATATGCTAATGGTGATTTTTGGTGCTCTAAAATATATCAGAAAATCATTAGGAAGCTACCTATTATTCAGAGCAGATGCAAGATGCCTTTCAAAACGGGGTAGATGTTTACATCCAAAGGCTTTTTTTCTGTAGGGAGGGCAGGAAAATGCATAATTCCAGATCATTTAGACCACATTTGCTTTGCATGAAAATCACGCTTAGAAGATCAGATGGCATCAGGTGCGGTGGATTTTGGATGTCTCAGCATGAGATATTCACTGTGGCTGTCACAGAGCATAGTGGCAACTGTGAATGAAGGGGAAGGTGAGAGGACTATCTGGAGCTGGACAGCAATATTAAAAAGGATGATGACTTCCATGGTGCACATAGCAAAGGGATTATACAGCAACATTGTTCCCATTGCCCTGAACAGGAGGCATGGCTGAACACAGAGAATGAGCAGTCACTTGCCATAATTACAAAATATATTACATGTGGTTTATGTCTCCTTTCAACTAAATTAGTGTAGCATTCTTAATACTATATGATGAAAATACATAAATTATATAGTCCTTCACTGAGGACAATATAGAGATGGCACTTTATAGTTTCATGGGTAAGCAAGCTGAAAAGAAAACCCTGGGACTCTGCTGATGTAAATTGATCCTGCCTTAGTGAGGTCAATGAACGGTGGCAATTACAATGCTTGAGGATTTTCCTTCTCTTTCTAAATAATCTGTGTTTATGAAAACAGGCAGCACCATAAATCTGACAGTAGAAACAGTTAGCTATTCCACTTAACACCAAGGAATTAGAATCAATTCATTGCAATGCTGGATCTGCATAAAGTTGGTTAGTCTTCTAGTTAAATGTGAAATTGTTTCTAAAACTTATCATTTGATGTTGTATGCTCAATTAATGTGGAAAATGCCGTTACTGTATTTAGGTTTTGCCAAACCCTCATTAGGTTCAGATAAAAGCTGATGCCAAGTAATAACATTATATAAGTGCAAAAAAAAGAGGAAGTTGCAGTTTGGTTTAAACAAAAAGGGGAATTAATTGATTTTCATATTCTTTATTGAATAAAGCTTCTTAAAATTACTTTAAATGGAGCCTGGGGATTTTATACCTTTAATCTTTCTTACTCACATCCTTTTCTTTCCAGTCCTGTGTATGAAGCCATAAACATTCTTTTATTAGAGAGGGGGGGGAAAGTAAAAAAAGGTGCAGTTAAAGAAGCCTTTTTCATGCTTGTTTGCTCTCAGATCTCTGAAAAGTAGCTTTTAAAATAAAACAGAAAAGATGGCTGTCTGACATGCAGGGAAGATTTATCATTCTTCAAACACATTTTAATGAATGTGAAGGGTTTTAAACTCTCTCTCTCTGACTGTACAGCTTGCTATTCTCTTTGAAAGTAGTTTAATTTCTATAAGCATGCAGAGGCTGCTGAGACTCTGAGACTGCTGAAACAATTACAAACATACCCTGACTTGTGATACAACAGGGGAAAAAAAAGTCTAATTTTTTAAGGAAATCTGTTCCAGTATCTAAATTTTGTCTTTATTAGTTGCTTATTGGATGAGATCACAGGTCAATAGACTCAAGGACCAAAATAAAGGCTCTCCGCTCCACGCTTCACCTGGTATACTATTTGAAACTTCAAAAAGTCGCATGCTGAACACATCAAAGATTTTTTTTTTAATACAGTAAAGGTATATAATAGAGCTTTTGTGTTTTCTCCCAAAAGTTAATAAGCACCCTGAACTTTTAACATAAACAAAATCCTGATATTAATTCAGTTGGGCAAATTGAGCAAATCCAATGTTGTGACATGAAACAATCTCTTGTTCTCATCAGATGGAAATTAATATCCTGGTGTTTTAGGTGCAGGAGTCTGAAAATGTCAGAGCAGTTTATGCCTGTGGAAAGGTATCGGGAGGAAATATCATCAGTAAAGAAAACCAATGGATTGATTTCTTAATACACTCAGTTTTATTGTCTCACCTTGCTTTCAGATATGCAGCAGTTCATACGTTGTGCAGGCCGGCATCCCAAACAGTGCACACTTCTACCTGCAAGGTCAGGCAGGGCAGTTAGGAATGGTGGAGAGTATCTTATTGCTCTGCCTCAGGTTCGGTGGTGACACTTTATTATCCACCTGATACGACAAGTCAGCATGACACAACGCGTACATAACTTGCGTGAGCAAATGTGAAGAGACTTTCCTGAGAGACCAAGGAAGCGCCACAGCTCTGTATCTGCCAATTCTCCACTCCTCCTCCCGGCGACTGCAGGCGTGGGTAGTTGAAGGCTTGAAGGCTGGTGAAAGATGGGTTTCATGTGGATAGCTTGCAGTGGAAAAGGGACAGTGTGAAATTATTAGAACTAGCGATATAAGACAACAGAAGTGCCTCTGCTTCACCCTTGGCTAGCCTTTTGGTTTGAGGGGGAAAAGTTAACAAATGCTTCATGCCAAAGTTCACAGATACTCTGAGCCTGACCTTCCCGTACTACTCTAGCAATGCTAGAGGGCCTTAAAATTGTTTACTTGCTATACAGTGCATTAGTGCAAAAAAGAACTGTCTCAGTACTGGACTTAGTACCCAACAGTCCTAACCGTAGGACCAAGCCAGGTGTCTAAGACCACAGTAACACAAATACGTAGTAGTAACAAAATAGACATCAGATAACTCAATGTGTTGGGTCCTTCTGGATGAGAGTAACTATAGGAGCAGTCAGAGAGAGGGATTCTGCCATTCAACCTTAACAGAAATAATCCTTTCACATTTTGGGTCAAGGACTGTACAAGCGATTGGCAAGAATAATTGAAAAATTGGCCAAAGTAAGGAAGTAAATAAAAAATTAAAATTAAAAAAAAAAAAAGCAGGGAAGGAATGAGTCACCCATTGACTGGTGTTCCATAAATATTTCTCTGGGTCTCTCTCCCTGCAACGTGATGCAAAGGATACTCTTTAAAATTAAATCCCTCTTTCTTCTGAATCTGGCTGCTTCTTTCTTGTCCACCATGAGTTTACAAGAGTGCTTGTGAAATGATGAACTGGGTGGTGGAAATGATGTGGTTAGAGGTAGCCATCTCTTCGGAATAGTTGGGTTTAACCTAAGTAATTCCCAGACCTTCCTGCAAAGGCAAGAGTTGGAAAGAGAATTTGCATCTCCAGGCAGACAAAAAGGCTGAAAGTGCTAGGGAAACTAGGAGCCTGTTACTAAAGTTACCCTGATGCCAAAAATTTAACAAGATTAAAAATGCAAAGAAACAAGGATTGGACATTTACATGAACAATATATTTCTGTAAAACTTAATAGCATGAAAACATTTTTTAATTAAGTAGTGAGAACTTCAGAATTGCTGACCCTTTACGTGCCATCACATGAGCCACCCTTAACAAGCAAAAATGAGAGGTAAACTACCTTAGTGACAAACTACCCTGTAAATGCTTACTGCAAGGGTTTGTGCATCTTCCTTTGAAGCAGCTGGTACTGGTCACTACTGCAGAGCAAACCAGTTGATCCCATATGGCCATTCTGCAATTTCCAGCTACAAAGCCCAGCTGCCATAGATGTTGTGATGGTAAATGTTATACGGCATGTGCCCACGTGCTGGAAATTTTCCAAGTGTGCATTCAAATGTTCACACCTCCGGTGCACTCAGAATTAAGTATGTCTAAAAGTCAGAGAAATTTAAGTGCAAATCTGGCAAGAAAAGTGGTGATCACACTGTCAAAAGGGAGGTTGTATGCCTCCTATTTCTCCCTGTAAATGGAAGTGTGGTGCCCCCACAAATGCCATGTCAATTCACCTCCCAGTTACAGCCCAAAAGCTCAGCTGTGCTCCTCATCTTCACTAGTGTTGAGCTTTAACAAAGCAGGTTTCTCTTGCAGTGCGTAGAAATGTGTTTTTATGACTCCAGGAAGAACTCTGTGACACACACACATGTTCAGGGAGAATTTGACTGACATTGCTGGCAGATCTTACAGAAATTTGGTTTTCCTGGCCCTGCTGCCACAAATATTCACTGCTTCCTGATGGCCTCCATATGTAGATTTCCTTCTGAATTGTTTCATTAAAAAAATTCCCAAGTATCAAAAGAAAGGGGAAAAAGAAGCAAAGAAGAAAGAAAATGCATTATAGTGATAAAAGCAAATGAAGAACAGGCTTGAGCAGTGAAATGGTTAATTAGGAAACAGTTACAAAAAAAGATCTCTGAAGTTATAGTGAGCTCAAGAATGACTTCTTTCTGAAGGATGAAATTAAGTTGTGTTAGACCATCACTTTGATTTTACCGATCTAACTAAGGAAGAGGTATTATTATTTTCATAGTAGGGATTGATCTACTGAATTACACATTGTTGGTCTGTCACTCAAAATGACAACACAGACAAGGGATCTTCTTTGATCTTGAGACAGTTGAGGTTTCAGACAGGAGTCCACAGGGAAGACAAAGTTAATTTTTCAGACCCTGAACCTCAGAACATCCATGGCAATGGGAAGAGGATATTACAGAGCATATTTGTAAGTCATCAGTGAAGGCCATTGATTTGCCTCCTAATAGCTATTACAATAAGAATCTGGTAAAGCTTAGAAGCCAATTACCAATTGCGTTACTACCATTACATTGCAGTTTAACTTATTTTACCAACAGTTTAAAAATAAAACAGTTAATTCTTCACATAGGTTAGGCTGGCTAGATCTTCAGCTCATTTATACCAAGGTCTCTCCTTTAAGTTCACTGTAGTTATTCTGATTCACAACATTTGGGGATGCAGCCCTCTAACTATACAACATTGCAGATGGCACTTGAAAATATAGGGGCTTATTCAAAATTAGAAGTAAACACCTTTTCCACAAATATTTGGACAATAAAGAGTAAATGAGATTGTTTGGAAATAAGGCAGCAGATTTACCAAGGCAGTCCATTTAAAACAGTTGGTCAATTTAGCCTTGGATTCTGATTCAAAGCATCAGGAGTCTCTATGTAGTTTTCCGTTCTGCTGGCATTTGCAAGCAAATATTTATACGAGAGCCTCTTGAAGTGTGAATGTATTACTGACAGCACATAAAATAAAATAGAAACTGCCTGAACTCTTGACAGTTCGTTTTTTTCAGCTAAGTTTGCAGAATATTTTTAACCTCTGGCATCTTAACTGTCAATTTGATTTTCATAATGTAAATAACAAACAATGGAAGAAGCGCACAGCCCCGGGTTTCCACACAGGATGTGTAAACCTGTTTATTCCCTGACCACTGACACTTCTGTTTACCTACTAGCACAAATTAGTAATTGTAAGCATGTACAATCACTCACATTTACATGTAAGCTTTTACAATTGCAATATCCAAACAGGTTTTCCTTAGCCCTGTGCTTACTTACAGAGACTTTCAGCCACCGTCCAGCTCCCAAAGGTGAGCAGCTGGGGCTAAGTTACCACAAAATCAGTGTTTCTGTTCACCTCGTGTTAAGTGGTAGGACATCAGTGCTTGGAGAAAAGGGACATCTCCAAAATGAAAAGGAGCAGCTGTGGCTCAGGCAGGGGAGGTGTGGAAGAGGAAGGGGCGGTGGAGGTGCATGCGTTGTGCATGGGGCTGTCGCACCGGTCCAGGCTCTCAGCAGCATCCCTGCCCGGTCCACCTTTTCTCTCTGATGCATGCTGATGGTCACTGTGAAGCAAAGGAGGTTCTGCTGAAAGGCCACTCTTCAGAAACAGGGAGGAGAAAATCCATGCAAGAAAAACTGTGAAAAATATTAAAATGGGATAAAAAAGCGAAATAGTAGAATGATGATGCATATTTCTCTGCCCTTATTATTTCCTGTCACTCTTCTACCACAAGACTGGAAGGATATAATATTTTGAACCAGTGTTACCAGCCTGTGTTTGAGTAAATGAAAAAACATATTCTCTTAATTCCAACATGCACATCACTAAGCCATTGCTGCAGAAATTCAGTGTGAGAAAGCAAAAACTCTGCAAGAGCACAGAAGTAGCCTTTTCATGCAAACCGTGCCCTGGCTATTCCAAAGGGTGGAGAACTTTCAAAAGGACAGATGCTGAGTTCCCTAAGCTCCCACACATTTTCTGTTATATTCTGTTATATTTTTATATTTTTTTTTAATAACTCTTTGCTTGAAATGAGCATTGGGCTGAGCTCTGCACTTTGCAGTCCTGGCCTCACACCAGATCAGCACCAACTTCTCCCACCCAGCTCCCTCAATGGATATAATCCTCTGCTCTATTTTCTCCTGGTCTCTTGTGCTGTCAATAGCTGAACCCAAACCCTTTTCCTGGATTTTCAGTCATCCCATTAAAAGTGATTTAAATATACTGTAGATGCAGAAATTTCTGTTCTCGAGGAGGTTGACAAACATCCCTCCTGCTGCTCTGAGCGAGCCAGGGGGTATGAGCACCCCACATCAGTAGGACTATGGGCCACGGACCTTTTCCACTTCATATTTCTGCAAAATAAAGAGCCTCTTCACACACGCTGGGGAAAACTCTTAATAACTGGATGCAAAATGTGTTTTGTTTTTCTCTCAAAGGAGTTCAGTCTCAAATGTACTAAGACAACATTCACATTTCTTCTGAGTTTTAAGAGGGATAAAAGGCAGTATTTACAGCTTTTGCCATGGAGCCAGTAAAAGACATGAAAAAAATAAACAGTCTCTGGTGGGTGATGATGCCTGGATGGATCCAGCCTGTGGATGGGGTCAAGCAACCAAAGGGCTTCTTTACCACTGCCCTCTTTTGCTGGAAGCCAGAAGCCAAAAGCCACTGTCCAGGTGGGAGGCCGTGGCCCGAGGTGAGCAAGGGCACACTGGCAGAGTGCGAGGACAAGGTGCAGCGTCCCCGGGAGGGGCTCCTGGCTGCACGCCTCCGATGGCATCCCCTGCCAGCTCATCTGCAGAGTGGCCTTGCAGCAGGCTCACAGGGGTTATTTAGGTGCGTTTCTGTCTGAGGTAATGATGTTACGGTGACAAAAAACAAACTTTGGTTTGGTAATGATGTGAGGAGGAAATAGTAAAAGCAGGACAAAATAGTAAATACTGCTTTAGCAGAGGGAAGAAATGGAGCGCAGAGCACTCCACCTTGCATGGCAAATGTCCTTCAGCATCCCAAAAAGCAAACCCTTTCCCCTTTTCAGTTTATTGTCCTCTAGTCTGAGTGAAAAAGATATTTGTGCCTATTATGTTATATGATAGTGCACAACTCACCAATAAAGCTGGGACTGGTTTGAAAATAGTTGATGGGATTTTGAAAAGCACTCAATTTTTGCTAATGCTGTTCCCTCTGATGCCAATGAGATTTGTCATTGTAACGAGAAGGACTTCCCTTTGCTTCTGTGGGAGAACTGTTAAACCAGGAGTGAATACATTGGCAAATCTCAGCTGCTGGTTCTCCATGCCCGTCAGTTTTTTATTAAGCAGTGAAGAGACATAAATACCTCTGCTGGAACTGCCTAATCATTTTTCCCTGCTCATCTGGCTGATTTTTGTGGGAAGACTACCCAGATTTGTGTTGGTGGGTGAGGGAGACTTCTGTGCTCTTTGCATTCAAGCCAAGAGGCAAGGCTTAGAGCACATTAAGTGTTGCATTAAATAAGAAAAAACAGTGTGATAAACAGCATCTAAAACTCCTTATGTCTTGAGTCATCTCTAGAATGGAGGGTGATGTTTGACCTCCATGGTTATACCCAATGTCTTTCATAATAAAAGCAGCTGCACTGCTCCCAGATAGGTACAGGCCTGCTATATCGGGTATTAACCCGCTATGGCCAAGAGTGAATGAGTCAGTGAGTTAAATCCTCAAACAAAATGAGATTTTTGTTTGCTGTGAGGTTTAGAATCATCTTTGAAAAATGAAATTTGAAGACCTATGTTATCATTTGACTCAAGAGGTTGATGCTCTTTAAAGTAGTTAAAAAGCCATGATAAAATTGAAAGAATTAGCAACATTATTAGCCTTCTTTTAATGTGAAGATTTCTGTGCTAACATATTGAAAATTTAAGCTGCTACATAGAAGGTATGCTTTTAGTTCTCCTACTGTCCAATTTTGCATTTCTGAACATTTTTAAGTTTGAGCTTAAATTTACTACTTTTTACAGCTCTTCTTTTTGTAATAGTTTACACCAAGCTTGAGTTAAATTACTTTTGGTCTTTATATGCATTTTGGATATATGCTGGGATACCTTGCAGGGATTTGAGGAAAGAGACATTTAGCAAATGTATTGGTGCGATCCAGCAGTCCCATGTGCTTGCTTCACCTGCTGTGCCTTCTCAGGACTTGCAACGAGATCCGATGAGATGCTTCCTTCGATCCAACACTGCAGTGCAGTGGGTGAGATCTTTCTGAGTGCTTTTTGTTGACTGTCCTATGAGATATCCACTTAGAAGGTGAGACGGCACCTCTTCCAGGGAGAAGTCCCAGCCCTGTGGTTCTCCCGTTGCTCTTCCACTTCCCCCTGAGTGCTCCTGAACTTCAGAGCCCACTACAAGCACATGGTTTTGATTCAACACTTGTTTGAGTTCGTAGCTCATTGATGAATAAGATTTTCTATCAGTGCTAATAGTGCAAAAAGATCTTGTACAGAGACTGATTCTTCCTTTCAAAACCTGCAGGCAATCGTTAGATGAGCTAGGTCAGACAGAAATCCTGATTTCATGTGCTGGAAGTACTCAGCAGTACAAGCCTGCTAGCACAACGATGGCCGACTGCTTGGGGAAAGCCAGAATGAGAAGTACCGGGAAAGAGACAAAACAATAATATTGCACAGCGCAGAACTGGCAGAGACATTGAGAAGAACAGATGAAAGAAAGAGAGCAGAAAAGGTCCCATGTTGTGGTGGGCAACACAGTCATCCAGCAAGGACCCTGCTCAGGGAGACAGGGAGCTGTGGTAGTCCTCGAGCAAGAAGCTCCTAACACTCTCAGGGCTTGTGAAGGGAAGAGGTATGAGGACAGTGGCAGAGCCGAGTGACCTCTTTGTATGCACCAAAAGGTTACCATGGCTGGTTCAGGCAGGGAATTGGCAGGACAGGAGGAGGTTTCACTTTTCAAGGACTTGAGGGCAGGTCAAATGTAATCATGCTAAGCTTGTAAAACTGTTCAGCCCGTGGGAAGTGCTGCGACGATGAGGCACTTGTCTATGGGAATGTTCCTTCTAACGGGCACAGGCGTGTGGCCCCAGATATGACATGGTGTGCATGCCCAAGCTAAGGACCATTTCCCTCCTGAAGGTCCCCCCTTCAGTGATTAACCTCTGCACTTGCACACATGGAGCCGTCATCTTCTGAGGGCCCCTTGGGAGACTGCTTAGTGAGCCCAGAAATTTTGAGTGGGGTTTGAGCCAGTGCTATTCATTTATTCTAGGAGAAGCCTGGAGACTTTTGAATACCACATTTGTTGCTTTCTACAATGGCTGGCAGTGGGGTACAACTGAATAAATGAATAGAATTATATTTGATGAAATACGATACGACTTCTCATCACTGAATTGATCTACTGTCCTTCTGAGTGGCTCTCTATGCATTTTTATAATCCCTGCACAGTGTTTAGATATTACAGTGACAGACACTTTCGAAATATTTCTAGCTAAATCACAGCTGGGAGTCATGGGACCATGGTTCTGCTTAATGAAGTGGCTATTCTTATTCATAAGAGCCTATTGTTGAGATTAGCAGATTTTAAAAAACTTTGCTGCCACAATATCTACTGACCAGAAATTTTCCTCTGAAAAATCTTGTGACCCTCAGACATCACCTTAAAAGGATCCTACTTACTTTGGAAAATCTCATTATCTTCTATTTGTATGTCCAGTTGGTGGGAACTAGGAAGTGGCAATAGCACTTCAAAAAGCCCTTTCTCAGAGATACCTTCTAAGGCCCTACAAGGCAGTGTCGTGGCCCTGGGCTGAGAGGTGTCTTTTGGAGAATCAAGCCTGCTCTGGAAGTTAATCTGTTCAAGGATGCTGCAGTCGGGCTTCGTATTCCAGTAGCAGGCTGAAGAAGACAAATGGCACCAAGATCCTTTGAATTTCACCCCCAGCAACTTGCTCAGGGAGCAACGTCTGCATCCACTTTGAAATAAAGTTTTTCTGTTGCATTTCTGGCTAATAACAACAGGAAGTAACACCGTGTGTTTTCATCTGGAACAATCCTGGAAGGACTTGTTCAAACATCAGTGAAATATAGCCACACATACCATTTAAATATAGCAGAGAGTTTTTCTCCAGCAGCACTGTATGAGAGTCCTTAGGAGAGGAAAAGGGAAATGACTTCCCATTTTGGAAGCAAAGGGTGAATCATTTGAGGTAGGAAGGGTATCATTAACCAGTTTGGGATAAGTCCAGGGCTATGTGTATGCAGTAAGTCACTGCACAGAGGCAAACAGTGGCAAACTACGAGCAGGAGGAAAAAAGAGGAAGAAAAAAAGAAACTACTGGCTGAAATATGGACTCAAATTATTGTTTTCAAAGTAATAGACCAGAGATCAATTTGGTACACAGGAGCAGGAAGGATTTGGCACAGAGAAGAGAACAAATACTGACTTGTGGACATAAAGCCAACTCCCAGCTTGCCTTCTGAGAAAAATCTTATGTAAGCTGAGCTCAGCACCTACAGGACTTCCAGCTATTCCAGGGAAAACCAATCTCTCCCTCCACATACAAACCCTTTCTTTACTCAAACATCCAAAAATGCAGTCATCATGCTGTTGTCAGGAAAATGCGGTGCTGCTACCGTAAGAGCTAGCAAAACCTTTATCCCCTATGACACATCAGCAGCATATAGACTGTCTTTGTATTATCATATATTTGAGTCAAATTTATTAAATAGCATAGCCATTTAGACTGTGTGTCAGCTATGCCTGTTTAACGAATCCCACAGTCAGACAGTTGTGCGCATGGGCGATGGCAGAATGCCACTGCATTCCCACAAAGGGAAAAGCAGCTATTTTTAAAACATGTGAGATTAAAAACTCTGCATTGTAATTTTTGGTACCATTTTATTTATAAACTTTTTAAGTACAATGAGTTCTACTGCAAGAAAGGAATTCATATTGAAAGAAAACTGATGAATACATTTAAAACCCTTCTAAAATAGATATCTTCATGTATGTATACACAGGCATACCCCTACATATAAAATATAAATGTATAAATAAATGCATAGCTATTTCTCAGATTAAAGGCATCTGCAGCAAAGACTCTGGCTTCCTTCAAATTTCTTAGTCACTTTAATTTTTTTTTCAAGGCAAAATATTTTTCAGGTATCTAGAGTCTAATAAAGGTGTTTTCTAAACAAAAGGAATAGCTTTGCAAAGCCCATAAGGCCACAGCAAATAGGCAACTCATGCAAGTATTTTGAATAGCTGAAGAGAGTTGTAATATCTCTGATATTAAAGAAGTTCAGTTCACAATTTGGAAATCCCTTCACTGAGTTAGAGAGGTGCGTTTTTTTAAGGCCACCGTTTCTCTTTCAGAGTCAATACGGCTGCGGTGAAGAATGTAACTCAAATGCGTTCCTGAAATATCCAGGAATGCAAATACAGAAGGGTGGATGAGTGGCTGCAGTGTTACTCAGGGCAGTGCTGAACCAGCACTAACCCAAGTTGCGAGTGTATCAGCATATGCTATTTGCAACCGAGTGTGCAGGCAGTTTAAGCCTTCTGTAATAAGCCCAGAGTGGGGCAGCATCAGACGTTGAAGTCTATCCATTAATGAGGAGCTCATGTAACTATGTTCTATGGAAGACAAGCAAAAGAAATCCTAATACGCATTGAGAAATGGGCTCTGGCTGACTAGGAGTAGAAATACTGAAGTTTTTCATCTTGGCGTGTCTACAAGCTACAGCTGGCAGCACAACCTATATTAGTTTTCGTTTTCGTGTGCATTGTTAAATACAGGCTTAAGCAATGCTGCAGTGTCATTTCCAAGGTAGGGCACCCACTGAAGACAAATGCTCTGCGTCTCTCTTTGTCCTACTACTGCCATCTAGGGCAGGATTCAGGTGCCTAAACCTAGTGCCAGGGAGATGCCTTAAGGTAGTAAAGACATCTGCCTAGGACTAGGAAAATCATGTAGCAAATCTGCCGCAGGTTCCTACTAGTAATGTTTGTTTCTACTGGGCCAGAGTAGCTCTTTGCAACAGGGGCAACTTGGGGCAGAAGCCTAATTTTGGAGAGAGCTTACAGGTAGTTTGCTCCCACATCTTGCAGTAACACTATCTGACTCCCTTTTGCTCTGCAGAACTCTGCAGCCAGTACATGCTGGTGTGTCCCTCAGCATCGCCCACCCCCTCTGCGGCCCACAGTCCAAGGCCTCGATCGCTTCTTTCTGGTGCAGCCAAGGGGCCTGGCCAGAGACGAGCAGAGTCCAGTCTTGCCCAAGAACATGTCATCAGCTCTTTGGGAAGAGGAGGGAGGACCTTTCCGGATTTGTGGAGGTGAGGTGAGCCCTTCTTCAGATGAGGCACATGTCATCTTGCAGCAGGTAAGTATCAGTGAGAGCCAAAAATAAATAATTTTTTTCAGACATAAAAACTGTTGGTGCACTGGGAATCCAGTGTGGGATTGAAGCCCTGTGGTGGCAGAAAGCCATCTTCCTGGTGGAGGCAGAGATGATGGGGCATCTGCATGGTCAATCCAGCAGATGGGAGGGCTGGGTTCCCTGCCTGTACCACAGAAACTGAAGAAATATGCTGTGTTTGGAAGCAAAGACTTAGTGTAAAGGCATGGAGGTGTAGGCTCAGATGTGCTATCACAAGAGGTGGGTGCTGGTGGCTGGAGGCGGCTCCAGGTGGGGATGCTCACAGCCACAGGATTGGGGAGCATCTGGAGGCACCACAGGCTTGGTGTGCATGCAAGGATGCAGAGGAGCATTACTCGGTGTGGATAACCTCTACCTCCTGTACCTCTGTCTGTGTGGGGCTGCTTTTACGATCTCCGCTAAGGCCGAGGCGACATGTAGCCGGTGAATATGTCCTTAACTTTGCTCTGGGGGGTCAGAACAGCAGGGCTGCAGACACAAGCCTCCTTCCCCTGTAATCAGTGGTGCAGCCATCTCTCAGCTGCATGGAGGTCAGAGACTAGGGTCCTATGTAAGCTTAGTCTAACAAGGTGCTGATTAGCCCATGCTAGCTGGGAAAACCTGCAAGTTTGGATGGAACTGGTGAATTCCATGGTAACAACCTGTAAGAGGAGAAAAAAACAAAGTAAAGTGCAGCAGCTGTTCCCAAAACAATGAGAAGAGAGACACTAGCAAGTATTTGTCAAGGACAAATTCAGAAATGTAATTAGTGAGTAGAGAGAATGCTCGTCAGAGAAATAACTTGGAGATGCAGATACTTAATGTAACATTCTGCAGAAGCAAAATTTTCGAAAAAAAGCAAAATTTATCATTCATGGAATACCAGAACACTCTTGCAAATTATGGGAATAATATTATTCTCTTGGCATAATGATGGATATGTATTTCTATAGGAGTATATCTTATTTTGAAATAACAGCCCCCAAGTCCACTGTCTACAACAGTGCTGTGATCTATGTGTGGTGCATCTGATGTCACAAAAGACCTTTTATCTGTATGCAAAATACTGGGAATAATACTCTGTTATATATTCTACCAGACCCGTGCCTAACTGAGATATCCATTGACAGCAGGCATATTGACATGCAGAAACTGCTTCCCCAGGCATGTGTGCTCCCATGTGCTTTCTATCAGCAGCTGTAAAATGGGGCACTGAAATGCCATCACATTATACAGCGTGGAGTTCAGTAAGCATTCCCGACAAGCGTGGAGTGAGTCAGTACACCTGTGAAACGCAGTTATCTCTGATACCTCCTGATCTCTAACCCAGAACCCCCTCGTTCCCTAAAACTGCAACTCAAGAAACTCATGGATGGTTAACAAAGGGATTGCTGTGGACTAAAAATAGAAAAATATCCCACTGGGCTGATGGTCCATGCCCCCTACCAGCTTCAACAGCTGGTGATGCTGGAGGAAAGTATGGGAATCAACGTGCCAGAAGGTACCAATGTTGCAGGGAGCTGTACCTTTGGGAGGATGTCCTTTGGGGAGAGGTCAGCGTGCGTTAGCTTGGTCAGCTAAGAGTCTTGTTGCTGAATGAAGCCTTTGACAGCCTGCCTGGCCCGGAGTAATAGTGAAGAAATTCCAGAAAAGATTTTTCACTAAAAGCGAAATCTCATCTCATTCAAAGCCAGGGATCCACAAGAAGAAAGATGTGACCCAGAAGATGGTATAAGCCGCCACCGTGCAAGATCATAGCAGTGTTCTGAATTATTTAACGCTGAAGCTGCCACCAGGTTTAAGCACTGTATGAAAGTGCAGTAAATAATGGATCCGGCCTCAAAGACATTACTGTTGTTTGTATTGTGTCTTAATGCGTGCACAGTGGTTACCAGACAAATAAAACTGATACAGTTTCAGCCTGAAGGAGTTTTTTTATTAGACATAGCACACGGCATTAAATCACAAGTCAGTAGGGGGCTGGGATAGATAAGGGTTTCAAAAGACTCTGTGAGTAGCGGTAGCGTTATTCCCCCTATCTAGTACAATCAGCCGTGCGCTCCAAAATAATAATCTGGGAAATTTGTCAGGCTATAGGACATCTAAGGCTGTCCTCATAACTTCCATTTCAGAGAATGCCTTCTGAAGAGATGGGAACTCAAGAAATTATTTTTCTCAACAGGAGGAAAAAGTAAAATTAGCAATTGCTGAGCTGCCGGCCAATAAAATAGCCAGAAGTCTTTATGGCTACAAACCTGACAGGTCAAACTGCCGTAGTGTAGTGAACAGAGAATTTTAAAACAAAGAAGAGGAGCTAATGCTTTGGGGAAAAAAGATCCAAAATGTAAGGAATTTATTTTCTTTTATTCCCACTAAGTAAAATCCCATTGAAGCAATTTTCCAATACATAAAACAGCCTCCAATACATTTTCCTAAAAACCACATCCCTTAATGTTCTTTATTGCCTAAAATCTCATAGAACTCCTTACAGGTATTAAGGGAATGTTATTGTCTAGGTTGGAGAAGAAAATGTATTTTATTTTAAAAGAAAAGCAAAAATTCATAAATGCATTTAACATTCTGGGCATGAAAGAGTATCAGAAGAGACGGGACTTTTGTGTGAAAAAAACCCTGCAAATAAAACCAGGAAGATTTTCTAAGAGAGTGGTTTGCTAAAAATATGTGTCAAGCAAGTATTTTAAAAAACATACTTAGATGCTTTCTATTTCTCCTCAGAATTTGATTCCAGTAGCACGCTTTTTCCTGCGAAGTCACACACTGGTTTCATCTATGCATATTGCTAGCTATACCAAAATACACATATATGTTAAAATGGCTATAAGGTCGAGAATATATACCAGTAACCTAAGGGTAAATAAAGGAATTGCACCTATATCAACATTATCTGAAGCCCAAGTGTTGTGCACACAGAAATTTACTAAATAAAATCACACTTAAAAACAAATTTAAGCAACTCGAGGTTAAAAAAAATACTCAGGTAAACATCAAAAGAACCTGAATTGTCCTTACAAACACCCCATGCAATCAGCATACTATTAAAACATTTTAGTAGTGATCCCTCCTGCTTCAATGACTTTATTTTTTAAAGATATTGTCCTTCGCCTTCCTGATGCCCTTACTCTGCCATAAGCGTTATTTTCCCTTCATGTTTAGAAATACAGATTTGTAAACAAGTAACAAATCCCATCTTTTTTTATTCCTCAAATATAATCACCACATGAAGTTGGTTTATGAAGCCCTTCGCTATAAAAATGATGATTAACTTCTACTACAAAAGAACTTCTTTGAAATCTAATAACATCTTAATAGTTTTGGGATGGAAGTAACAGAAGCTCAATTGTTTTAGGAGAAAAACCCACCCAGAATGTCTTATTTTTAGTGAACCTATTTTTAGCATTCTAAAATTAGCGTTAGAATAACAAAGTAGTAAACCAAGGTCCTAGACTACTTCATTATCTTAGTTATTAGCCTGACAGGCTAAGTGACTCGATTAAACATCAATGACAGAAGGCTGAAGGGTTTAAAGGTCAATAAATACGGTGATAGGAATCCTTCGATGTAGCCCTTTGTTACAGACTTGTGGGGCTTAAATGTTGACAAGCTAATTACTCTTCTTCCCTAATTAAGCAAGCCTTTCTTGATCAGCTGGTCAGTGAACAGCTGATCACAATTGCTCATTTTGAAGTTCGTAGAGGTCTAACCCAACCTAAATTAAACTTGTAAACAGCAGAAATGAAAGCCAGATCCCAACTGGTTGCCATTCTTAATTGAACTATTGTTGAAGAAAATTCTGTTCCCAAGTTGTAAAAGCAATTATGTCAATGAGCCAAATTCTGGTTCACAGTCACATGGGAACGAGCCACCTCACCCATCTCCATCCAGGTGGATGAGTCTTGAGAGTATGAAGACTTAAAATGGAAAGTGTCAAGGAAACAGACTGTAACTTTCTCTTGTGCCCTCTTCCATCTCCCTTAATCTCTCTGTTTTCCCCATCGAGTGAGGATCTCTACAATTACCCTGAAAGATATAATATAAAACCTCTATGAAATCAGAGGGCTGCAGGTGGAAGAGGGCAGATAAAGGTGGCTCCAGTACCTCCATGGTCAACGTACAACGTATTCATTGGCTGGGTTAGGAAACACTGATTCTTACGGCGTCCTGCTTTGGCTATGGTGTACCAAAGAAATGACTAGGGTGGAAGAAATCTCCCAGTCCTCTCATCCCTTTCCTGTCAGGGAAGGATTTGAGTAGAATCCTAAAAGCTTTCATGGGAAGCATGAAGCCCCTTCAGTTCCCCACTAGCCTATTATTAACACTGTTTGTTTCCTATTCCTGCCATTAATGACCTTGCAACTACCGTTATCAAAAAGCAGTGTATTCTTTCATATAGATGTATGTCCTGTGGTGGCTTTTCAATAGCTCTGCTGGCCATTTGTGCTAGCTGCCCCCCTTTTATATAAAGGGAATTTGAATTGTTATTTACATACAAATACAGATAACAAGTAGAAAATGCAGCAGTCATAGAAAGAAAATGAGCCACATGTAATGGAAAAAGAATTTTACATCCATTTCTCTGAGCTATAAGGCTACATGAGGATTGGTAAGCACAGCAGAAATAGAAAAGTAAAGAATATACTGTGCGGAGTGGGACAGGACATTCAGGCAGTGACAGAAAAAACGGGATCCTGGGGATGCAAGGACAAAGCGGTGCGGGGGATAAGATAAAAAACAGAGCAAACACCAGACAAGAAGATCCTGGAAGGAAAGAGATAGCGAAACGTTGCCTCCAGTCTCAGACAGAATTACTCCTTCCTCTTTGCAGTTTCTCTTCAAATGCTTCCTATGCTTTGTCTGACCCTGGCTGCTTTCTGGCCCACTTTCACCATGCCTGTAGGTGGTGGCTTGGATGGAAAAGCTTCCAGCTGAGTACTACAAGGGAGAATCAGGCTAGAAAATGGCATATATGCATGATAAGAAGAGTCCAAGAAACAGACCAGCCCAAATAAAAGAAAAATTAGGGTGTTAGCTTCACTTGGAAGGTCGGAGGACTCCACTGGGGCTGCTGAAAAATTACTTCTTAATGGAGAGAGCTGTATACTAGGGTTTGACGGCATTGTCATCAAAAGTTTGTTGGTAAACTGCACTCCATCATCATGAACTCTCCCTTCTGTTGGTTAAAACATGTATCAGTCAGAACTGCATGCTGTAAAATTAATATATGGCTGGAGACAAGTGGGTTTTCCACATTGTTCGACTGACTTAGTAACTGAAATGGAAAATCTGGCTCTCTGATGTCACATGGATTTATTCCAAAATCTATGCAACAATAATCTAGTGCTTGGAGGTGTGGGTGGGTGGCTGTAAGCATCTATTTAAATATTATAGGCTCAATCTCTATCCCATGAAAGGAACACAGAAACCTGATGACATGGCTGAGTGCTCATGGTGCAATATTTCTCCACTCACAACCAGTGAGTCCAAAAAGAGAAGAAAGCAAAATTTTCCTGGGATAGGGGACAGCAAACACAGAAAAACAGCAATATGGTAGTAAATTGGAGCAATACTTCTGATCTCCCTATCCTTGCCTCCTGGCTGTGGGTGGCTGATGATGCTCCTCCTCCACAGCTGGACTGCAGCTCCTTGTCTGGACTTGGTTATTAGTCAGTTCACATTGACTCTGTCCATACTAATAAATTAAATAGTACTGAAGAATGTTTCCAGGCCCTAGAAATCAATCATTCATCCTTTTAAATTGTGGGGGGGGATGGACAGTTTAATAGCACAGACACAGGCCATCCCATGCCAGCCAGCCTCAGGGCCAGAACAGCCCTGGGCCCATTGACTGGAGGTCCCCAGCCACTGCCCCTTGCCCCTCGCGGACAGGCTGAAACCGAAGTAGTCATAGTCCTGGTGTGGAGCCTGAGGAGAGAGCTTGTCCCAGCTGTTCCTGCTGAACTGTGCCTCTGGGGCTCAGCTCCTGCTGAGTTTGGAGTTATTTGAACTGTCACAGTGGTGTCCCATTTACCCCAGTTGGGACATTAAGGGTCAAAACTGGTGCCAGGAGGTCCCAGGGAGCCCCCAGCTCCTCAGTGACAGGTACCAGCTCCCCATTCTGCTAATGCTTGAGAGCACTTGCAGTCCCATTCACACACAGACGTATTTACCACTGCACAAACATGAAACGCATTTTGCACGTGGAGGGTCTCAGTGGGATGCTCTTGGCATTCACCCCACCAGGAATGAGGAGCTGTAGCTGCCCTGGCTGCAGTCTGCTGCCTTCAGCTGCTCTTTGTGCCCTGCTTTGTCTCTAAGCCTCAGACACAACTTTTTAGGAAACTGAAACGAACCTGCAGTAGACAAAGAAAATGGTAATTTCTCATGTAAAATGTCAGAAAGGGTATAGACTAGTGGAATTACCCATTTGCTAAGGAATATTTGGTAGAGGTCCTCTTTAGTTCTCATACAAGGAAAATTTTGGTTTGTTGACTGTGCTACACCACAATGAAGCTCTGGTCAACAAACCTATCTAAGCAGATGAAAATACATTCATAAGAAACCGTCTCTAAACATAAAGGTCATTCTACTCATCTTTTGCAGTGTTCAGAGATGCAGATGTGCAAACCTTATCAGAAAGAATTCTTGTCCTACATTTAACTGCCCCATAGACAGGGGAGTGAGGCAGCAACCCTCTCTATCAGGGCTGCCTCTTCCTTGCATGTAACACGGTGCGGTTGTGTTCAGATCAGGACCCAGTTCCGTCTTGCATAGGCTTGACCAGTGCATCACAGCTTCTCAGGTGCAGCACCTGAGTCAGCAAGCTGTAGCAGCATAATTTTAGTGCTGTTTGTTTGGCTCGAAGATCAACAGCTGTTTTATTTCTTTCCTCTCCTTGGCCATTCAACCACTGCTGAGGTGCTACGGCTGTGATTCCCGTTAAGTGCATTATTGTAACTTCCACAGCTCAGCGGGAGCAATTATTCCACCCAAAGTTGCATCTCCTTCCACCTGGATATATGTTAACTACATGGCCAGAGGGGACCACCCCCAGCAAAAAGATATTTCTAATCTGAATATCAGATGCCTAAACCTCATCTCCAGACACTTTATAAAGTGTTTCAGTTTAACTGAAAATTGAGATGGGAACAGCAGTGTTTGCAGAAGCTTAGCTCCCGTTGATACTGTAATTACTTTTACTGATCATTTCATTCACACGTGGTCTGCCCTCAAAGACAGAAGTGCTATTCCCCTGGCAAAGACGGGAAAGGTGGGGCAGATATCAGCATCATTTGCAGAAAGAAGCTGTATGATGAAAATTTAGACTGTTTCAGCTAAACCCAGCAAGCCAGTAACCCTGACAGAATTTGGCCAGATTTTCCTGCTGCATGTATATGATAAACATGGTGAGTAAAACTATTCAGTATTATTAACTCCTATCAGTTTTGCAAAGAGAAAAGAACAATTTTTGCTGTCATAGCCACTCAGCAGTGCAAATTGCAAGTCTTTAAGGGTTAAAAAAAGAAAGAAAATGAAAAAGGGACTTCCCCACACACAGTTTTTTCCAGAAATAATATCACTTGCAGAATCACAGACCAAGTTTAAAAAGAATCGGGTCCATTGCAAAAGAGTAGTGCACCAATTTTTTTCTCTATAGTGTTTTTGGAAGTTGGTATTTTGTAAGCAACAAACTCCATTATTGTTTTGACAGTGTATGGACACGTAAAGTGTTGTGTTATTCAAAATTGTAAATTAACGCTTATTTTTTGGTTCGAACGGGAATTGCCAGCCAAACTCTGATTGAGGTCTCACTGAGAATCAGTTAATCAGACTCCATGTTTTGCCTGCTGAAAGGGTATGAAAACTTTGAAGTAAAATATCACCTCATGTTCTCAAGCCTGGATGTAAAAAAAATCATTCAGTTTAACTATCTATAATCAAACAAAAACTCAGTCCGTTTTCTTCAAGAGCTGTTGCAAAGGAGCATACGCAGCTGTACTAATAGTGACTAAAATTTTATTTGACAACTAATTGGGTAATTAGTAAGTTAAAGCTTGTTTGTTTTGATGTCCGATTTATTTGAATGACATCAGGCCTTTCACTCTAAACTAACTTTTTTATAATTTGTCACCCACTGGATTTTATTCTTTCAAGTATATTCCTCTGCAACACAGCTCTGCTTCCTTCTGCTGCAGAAGACCAGCAGATGTAAATCAGATCTTGGTGGGGTTTTTAATTACTCAAAGAAATCTTGTATTTGTCAGTTTGCTTAACACTAAAGACTTCAATGCAAAACCTGACTACAATATGTCAAGGGAAAGTCTACCTACAGAGGAAGTAAAGTTACATAATCTCATTTTCAATTACGTTTCATTTAGGGCATATTCTCATCATCACCCACTATTAAATACAAAGATTCTTGACAAGGAACTCCTTGAGGAAAACATGTCATGTTTAAGGATATATAGCACACATGTTTTGTAAAGGGCCAGAAACCTTGTTTAAAAAATCCTAACAGCTCAGTGCTTTAATTATCCTGGGAGGAGCCTGTGCAAATCCACGACTGCAGATAGCTCCCACGAGGGAACGTCTGGTGATTACTGCTTGGACGCAATCTCCTCATCAGCGGGCACGCTTTCACACCATGTGTTAAGAGCAACTTCAGGGTGGACATTCACAAGTCAAATGTCCTGTTAAGAGATGGACGTGTTATATTCAAGATTAAACGAAGCTACTTCAGGCAATCCAAGTTTCCAATGTTGTTTAAATGATATGGGTTAAATTAGTTTCTGATGCGGGCCAGGGAGTTATTGCTAAGATGAACTTGACACGGTTTATTTTTGCTATACACAAATGCATCCTTACACACGTGGCAATGAAAAACTGTGCTAAATGGACATACACAAGAGCCATCACCTTGTTATTCAAAACAAACTTGGCTTCCTTGACGGAAGTGTAATCTCAGAAAATGCCTGCCCAAAACTGGAGACAGACTTTCCTGCTGGACAGGTCAGGTTGTTATCATAGCCAGGCTGGTGACACATTTTCTGCAGATGAGGACACCTGAGGAAGGAGAATGGGTTGGAGATAGCTTTCAAGCATCTCCCTCTGCACTCCACCAAGGGACAGCAAGGACGAGCCCCGCTGCACCGGGCTGAGACAGGGAGTTGGCGCAGCGGCACCCTGTCCTGTAGGAGAAGGCAGGGGGTGAGGCGCAGGGACTGATGGCTTTAAAGCCAAACTGAAATGTGTATAAATTAAGCAAGATTTTAAAGCACTTCGGACTAAATTAGTCTCTGGTGGAACAACGCTGGTGTTTGTGGAGTTACGCCCTGGACGAATCGGGTTCTCTGGCATGAGAAATGAATGCTGCCTGACTTTAAATAGAGCATGAGCTGTTTGCAGTTGAGCCAGGCTTGTTTCCTCTTGGAAAAAATTTTCCTTGCAACCTTTGTACCCGGTGATTTTGTGTCCTTATAAATGGGCTGACTGAATGAGACAAAAAGTAGTGGGGTACCATGCTGCGTATATATGACAGGCAGACTAATTTAAAGTCCTAACTTATGAGCTGGGTTTTTCCAGGGCCATAGATTTTCATTAGCTATTTGCTGTGTTAATAAGAGACAACCACAGCAACAAGTGGTACAAATGTTAGCTTTGAAATACAGAGCACCTCTTAAACCAACAGAACTGGCAATAAATGGTGTGTGTATATTTGCTCATTTGGCAAAGGTAGAAGTTCAAATTATGTCTTACGGCCAGTTGACATATACCGGACCAAATTCATCCCTAGGGCAACCCACCAGCTTCAGAGGAGCTACTCAGGGAAAGAATTTGTGATTTTTCTCTTAATGCCACTTCATTCAAAACATGATTATTTTTTCATGGGCTATTCAATATGGTCCAGTTGATATGACACAGAAATGGGACCGCAAAGACTTGTATATTATTTCTGGTTCTTCCTTTGTGCCTTTGTTGCAATTACTATTTCTAATGTGTAGCCATTTGCTTCACACACTTTCGGGGGAGCAGGAACTGCTTCTTATTGTGTGTTTTACGCTGCACAAGAAAGCGGGTTTTTGCTGCATTAAAGACTTCTATAACTAATCATATAAAAAATTGCTAGACATTAACAATGCTTGTTCATTGAAGGGTTAACAAGATAACCTGAGGAACGGTCAGCAGAATTAGTCCAATCTGCTTTCCTGTGTTGGATTTAGCTGAGGTTGAGGTAGCTGGCCCTTCTCCACATCTGTCGCCACATAGCATTGGAGGATACGGATGAAGCCTGTAGGTAATTCGACAATTTTATTCTGGTTGTGCTTTCTTACTTTAAAAAATTGGACACATCTTGGCAAGCGTGGCAAAGTCCCATCTGGCTAAATCCTCCCTCATTCATTTTTCCTTTTGGCTCAGACAGAAAATGTACACATATAAACCTGAATACACAAATATAACCTTACTGTAAAGCCCCAGGAGGGCATTTACTTATGTGCTACCACTTTCTTTGATCATAGTCTGCTGGGAGCCAGTAGATAATACAGCTTCTTATGAGCAATGAGCAATTTGGTGAGCTGAGGCTCTGTTAGGAGGTGGATACTGAGAACCCAGCCATGGGAGGAGAGGCCTCTCTGCGCCTCTGCGGATGTAATGAGATCCAGGGATCTCCCCATCAGTCAGCCTGGTAAAGGGTGGCAGGAGTTGGATGACTTTTCATGTTCACCTGTCCCGCAGAACACATCATGGAGGTATGCCGGCAACCTAGCCAGAAGCATAGACCCACCGGTGAAATCATCGCCATCTGCTGCGGGTCTCACCTGAAACTGGAAAATCTGGAACCTAGTGACGTAATCAGCACAACCAGAGAGACAATAACATTTTAACCAAGAAACACCCTCCCTTCCTGGGAAGAGCAGCAGCACCATCTTTTCTCTGTAGGCGCTTCCTCCTGCCTTTGTCTATTGGGATACAACAGGTCTAGTTGAGCTGCTCTTGCATGAAGGTGAGCCATTCCTTTGTGCCCCACGCTCTGTGCCTAATGCCACTGTCACAGCTCTACCTCCTGCCTGCACGGCATCGTTATTTCTCTAATTAGGCCCTTAGACTGTGATTGGTGAAGACCATTGAACAAACCCACTAAATTTAATGAAACCAGTCTAGCAGCTCTAGAAGAAATTGGGGGGGGTGTTTAAAATTAAAAACATTGCTATCAAAATTGTATAATTTATTCAATTTCAGTTACAATTTAATGCATAAAAGCACAAAGAAAAATGAAATTCTCAATTTTTCTGTTACGTATTCAGTCCTGCATGTTCAGTGTTAGTGATCTGCATGGTCCTTCTTTATCCCTGATGTCATGCCACTCAGTCCGGCAGGATGTGAATCCACTTGATTTTTTTCCTGAGCAGTTTTTCAGGCTTCGTGTCTTCAGAATTGATATTGAGTTACTGAATTTCTGCCTATTTTCCATCCCTGTGGGACTGCAGAGTTCAAGTCCTTTCCTCCCTCCCAGTTCTGCAGCTCTCGGGGGACTCCCCCAGCCGTATGGAAGCTTATTTGTCCTGGCTGAACTGCCTGAAAGGTGGGGGACAGGGGCAGCACGTCTGTTCAGACTGATACACTTGTCTTTTAAAATGACTTAGCTCTGGGGATAATAAGGAGAGGGAATGTATGGCTTGGAGCTGTCTGTCGGCCATATCCTATGTGAGTTCTCCCTTCAAAAAATATTACATTCCTTTTTAAAATTAATTCCAAATAAAACACATTGGCAGCATGTAGTTTCTGAAATGTTGGTAGCTGAATTTTCCTGTTAGTCATGTGGATATGCTACTGGCAAAGGAGACTTTTGCATAACCTGCTGCAAATATATGACAGACAGCTTGTCAGGAAGTGCTTGGGATAGCCAATGATTTGGGACTAATTTCATGGATGTTTTCCAGTTTCTATTTTCTCCCCCTGATCCTCCTTTCTCTTTCTCTGAACAAGAGGGCTCCTGAAATTTCCTGCTTAACATCTTTCACTTTGAATAAAGAATACGCTAAACATCCCCCCTGCAGCTGGTCCTGCTGAAATTGTCCCTCTGGAGGGACCAGCAGATGATGTTGCCGGGTTTGAGAAGGTCCAGGCGGGAGGGTTTAGCCCCCAGCGCAGCCCACACTGAAGCCTGCAACCTGAGACCGCCGCTCCCCACCTTCCACTCACACACGCGTGTGCGCGCACACACACACACACTCACATGCAGAGGCTTTAAATGAACCCAGATGGCTGGCACACAGGGAGTAGGCATCCTGGAAAAGTGCCCCGGGGCGCTCTGGTTGCTGTCATCTTATTCTACAAACCAAGTGCCTTCAAGATGTCTGTGTTGTTTCTTAATCTGAGATCACTCCCGTTTGGGCTCTTAGCCCCTTCCTGTTGGGAAATGTCACCGAGGCATCAGAGAGATACACAAAGATTGATTTGACTGAAATCAACCATTCCTTTAACTCAGAGGTTGTAGATTATTATCCTTAATAAAGACCATATTGTAATAAAATCCAAATCAGATCCCAATTGAGAGACTGTACTTACCCCTCTCCGGTGCATGTACTGTTGTCTGATTGAGAGATTTGAGTCTTGTGCAAAAGAAATTAATTGGCTACGAGTAATATAAAATGTTGATGAAAAGTGTGAATGTAATGAACGCTGATAACCAGTTTCAATTATTTTTTTCTTTTATTTTTTTTTCCCATTTCAATCACACCGAACACATGTTTCCCTTCTTTATTTCTCTATAAAAATATGCAAACAATTACCTGGCTTTGGAGACATAATTACAAAGAGGTTCATCTCTAAAAGGTTATTATTGATTTATAGAGTTCTTTAGTTTAATGGAAGACAGGCAGGAATAAAAAGAAACTTTCTGCTTTCCCCACAAATAATAGATGAGCTGCAAGGGAAATGTAAGATTTAGATGTAATTTTTACAAGATACACAAGCTGCATGGTTCAGAGGGATGTTTCTTGTATGTGCACAGTCATTCAGAAACCATAACGTACCAACGTACAGGCTTTTTCTCCTGTGCGTAATTCAGCATGAAGCATTTTGACAGGCTGTAATAGCCAGTATCTGCAGATAACACTAAGGACAAAGTGTATGGGATAATTTGTAACGCCAGACCTAGTGCTGGATTTTAAAGGAGAAGTACGTGAGCAGAAGTGTGTCTAAGGAAAACCAGTCGACTTGTGATTAGTAACTACCAGGCAGAGGCTTTGGGGTGGTTTTATTTAATAGGTGTAAATTTATAAATAAGTGTGTGTAGGAGGATAGAGTCTGTTTTTGGTACACCTGGCCTTCCTCCGGCTCACCTTGGACTCTCAGGGAAACAGCTCAGTGCAGGGGGTGGGAACAGGACCATGCCCTCACCTGGGACACCACCTCCAGCAGTCTAGGGCTTTGGGCTATATTTCATGTGATTTATTGGTGTGACTTGTATCTGTTTTCAAAATCTGATGCCTTGAGCCCCTCAGGGCAAAGACTGCCATTTTGTCCGGCACGCACCCATGACCAGCATGCTATGGCGGGACGCTGGTGGCATCTCCTAGCAGCTTGATGTGGGAGCTGGGTGGTGCTGCAGCCCCGCAACCTGCTCCCTGTCCGGGCTTGTGCACTCATTAACCAGTGAGCCCTGCCATGAGAGAGATGCGGGTGCTGCAGCCATACCTAACAGCAGAGTTAATTCCCTCTTTTCTGTAAGTATCCAGACAGGGCAAAGTCTCATTTGTCTTATTTACCTGTGTGCAGCAAGCTGGATTTGGTCTTAAATCCGCACCCTGCAACAAATGTTATATTTATGGTATTGCAAAATTATTCACCAGCGACCGTTAATGCTGTATATGATTCATCTGTTTGGATTTAAAGAGAGCAAAACATGTTCAATTCCCATTCACGTAACATCCTCAGTGCTTTCCCAGTCCCGGCGCGCACCCCGGCTCCGGCACAGCTCCCAGGTGGACACCCCGCCGAGGCCTCGGGGCTTTTGGGAAGAGGGTGGGAGCTTTCTTGAGCCCCGAGAGCCCTCATGGAGAGCACGTTTCTGCTGCCTCTGCTTTATAATTAGTATTGCCTGAATCTGATAAAACAGCTTGTAAACAAACCCAGTCTGAGGCAATTTTAAAAGAGAAACAGATTAAATCAATAGTGCATCGTGTGTGCTCTGGTCATAATTGCTCTCGATGGCCGTTTGGCTTGCGTGGTTGTTGTTGTTTTTCTGTCTATAACATGGATGTTCTTGGAATAATGGTCTTTTGTCCGGCAGCACTGCGGCGGCAGTCAAGAGCTCCCATCTAGCGGCTCTGGGCGGCCCCAGTACGGCCCCAGTATGGCCGTGCGAGTGCTGTGGCACCACTGGAAGTTATGGAGTCCCTACAACCTCCGCAGCTGCAGCCCAAAGCAGCGGGAGAGGGCTAGATGGGCATGATCTGCTTGATTTTATTAATTTGATTTTATTGTGGGTTGCCCTTTGGGAATGTTTTCTGGAAGCGTGAATGACTGTCCTAGATGAACACCTTCCAGCTCTCTGTACAAGTGAAGGCACAAAGACCTTTCATGCTGTCCTTTTCTGCTAGTGCATATGTTTAAGCTCCCTCGGTTTAACCCCCTACCTAGATATTGTTTCTTATATCGTTCTCAGCAAAACACATTCCTTACTGCTTTATGCCTTTTGACAACAGTAAGCAACTGCTGCTGCTGAATATTATCATAATTTAACTTTGGGGCTTGGAATGTAGAAATAAGAAGTAGTGTAGGATTATGTTTCATTTTATATACAATCTTATAATGGACCACATTATTCTCTTGGAGATTTTGCCATATGAGAAAATAAGACAAGTAACAAGTTTGCGTGAAGAATTCTCTTCCCTTATGTATCTGTATTGAATTACTGCTTCGCACCTGATTATACTTATTTAGTCACAAATCTCAAAGGTATTGAATTCCAGATGCTTCTTAGAAACGTAGAAGCCAATTGAAGTCATGGTCCATGAATAATATTCAAATACTTTAAAAACTTTGAGGATCTGACCCATTGTCAATAAAATAGTTAATTTTGTATCCCATAGTTCAGAAGACTCAGCTGTAAGAAGCACCAAAAAAATGCAAATAAAAAAAAATTAATTGTCTTCAGCAGTTCTCAAGATTTTGGGGGGCCAGGTGCACCCTCAGAAGTGGCAAAAATATCAGTTACAGCAACCAACAGCAGCAGTGGCAATAAGTACTATCTGTTTAAAGCAGCTGGCAAGCCTCTCATGGTATCTATACCTCAGTACCATGGTACCCTTACCAAGGTATGGGAACCTGAGACCTACCCGAGCTTCACCTTAATTCTGTATCTCTAGCTCAGCCTAGGCAAGCCAGCCCTGTGTCCCTTTTCCCTCACCATCCCCACTTTGGTATGCAAAGCCTCTGCAGGCAGAGCTTGCACATCTTGGTCCGTGAGCTCAGCCGTATACTACTGTCAGTAATAAAAGCACTGTTTGTTACTATCGTGTAAACCAGGGGAAAATATGGCTGTTTGAATGCAGGCCTACAGGATTGCTCAGAAGGAAAAGTTACAGACCTCCGAGTGGCCCACAGAGTCCTATTCTCTCCAACTAGAGCTGAGCAGAGTTGCCTTTTATTGTACAGCCTTAATAGCGATCATTGATCAGCACAGCTAACATTATTTAATTTTATTTAGGGCTCATTTTCAGATGTGATTGCAGTTACTGTTTTGCAACTTATTCCTTTTGCATCTTGTAATAATAGAGGGAAGTGACACAAAGGACAGGAGTGGCGACACTGTGCGGCTGATGCAATAAAGCGAATTAACAATAACTAATAGCTGGCAGATAACAGCAGATCAGTTGATTAAACAGACAGTAGAAAGCATGGCATTTGCCATCCAGAAACTCGGTATGTTACTCTCTTCTGGTCTCTAGGAAATGCTTCAGGAAAACAAGAGTGCTTTTTATTGCTTCAGTCTGCTAGAAAAGCAAACATGAGGAGAAGGTGACGGGTTTCCCTCCAGAGAACTGAAGAGATGATGCTTAGGAGGAGGAGAGGACAAAAGGCCAGATTCCCTAGCTGATATTTCTGTCAATATATGGAGAACCTGCAGGATGAGCCCCAACAGTTGGAAGAGGCAGCTTCTCCCTGGTCTTTCCTCTAGCAACTGGGTGCCTCTAAAACTGCAGGAGGAATAATAAAGCCAAAAAGAATGACTCAACTATTTAACTCCTTCCTTAAATGGAAACTGTTCAAATGCTTCCTTCATTTATCTGTCCCAGTGGCGTATGAGAAAAATGGCTTGTGGGCTCTGCCTGGTGCCACAGAGATGAGCGGACGCACATGGCTCAGTGCTCCTCTCTAAGGATCTCTTTGTTCTTCCCAGTCCCCGGGGCGCATGTTCCATGCGAGGCAATGACAGTTTTTGTTATCGCACAGACGTATCGGTTTCAGTGACAATCACTCTCTTTTCAAAAAAACATTATTTCTCATGATTGTCTCCCTCTTGGAAAATGTGGCCTTTAAAGCCAAGGCAGGGGGGGGAGAAGAATGAAGGGGAGACAACAAATGTCCTGGCGACATAGAAGTTAAATGGTGTGTTATGGGACAATCAGTCCATTGGCTCAAAGGGGTATAAATCAACATACGTGCATGCAAAAAGGAAACACTGGGCCTTGCATTGCAAAAGAAAGAGGGACCATTTTGTCATGCCTGTGCAGGTTTAGCAGATATTGCAGAGGAAACAGCACATGCGAGAGGAATAAAGACAGGGAGGAAGGCGGGGGGAGGGGGGTGAGGGGCTCGCTAATAACAACATGTTTTTTCCTTCCTTCCTAACTCAATGGCACATGTGACCTCATGAAGCCAATAAGTTATGAGCATCTGATGTAAAAGTTCCCCCCAAAAATGCTCCTTTAGCAAAGACCACTGGGTAAACCATGTCACGACTAATTTCTGCAAATGCCTTGATTTAAGGCAGGCGCAGGACCTGAAATTCACACCAGCTCTTTGTGTGCTGGAGTCACGCAGATACCAGGCTTGGTGAGAAGAAACTGCATACTTCCTATTTTATTTCACCACTGCTCGACCTGCTTTTGCTCAGACTTAAAATCATTTGCCAGGTCAAAATAAACTCTTCAGAATCCCAATGTGAAAAATGTACCTAACAATTCAATCCTTGTAAGTTGGGAATTGGAAGAGAAAGTGCAGTGGAGTCTAATTAAATTATATAATAAGCAGCTTAACTTGTGGTTTCACTTTGGTTTCTGTTATTCTTATTATCATAAGCATTGTAGCTGGCAAGGAGCTATTGAAATATGCAAAGCAGAGATGACCAAACTGGAGATTGTTTGGGTTTTGCAAGAGCTTGTCTGTCAGAGCTTGGTTTTGCAAAGTCGAATCCAGAAGGGAGGTCAGGCCAATTCCAATTTAATTCAAAATTTTCCTCAGAGTTAGCACTGAGTCCTGCATTTGACCTGTCTCTGTTACAGACAAAAATCAAAGGAGATTTAGATTTGCAAATCCTCGCCTGTCAGGTCCTGGTTTGCAAAATGAAAACCAGTGCTGGCTCAGGTTTGGGTGAAGCTGAGTATATAATCTGGCTTTAGCTTTCTCTCATTAAAGAGTTAGTTGGTATTGCCCAGAAGATGGCACTTCAAAGACAAGATGGTGCTCCTGGCACCCATGTGGTGCTGTAGACCTGTTTAGCCCACCCCACCGCTGGGAAGTCGCACTGTGACTTACCAAATTTTGCCCTTCATTTCAGCCTTCCTTAGTGCCCAGCATATAGCTACAGGAGCCAGATAAGTGAAACTGGCTGATAGTACATGAAGTGGGTGAGAAAGTGCCCAGATAAGCTGCCACCAGGGAAGGTGGCAACTTACAGAGGTCAGCAGCTGCTGGCAGAGGACGCTGCAGCACCTTAAGCCAGTAACATTTTTCAAGTAATAATTTATGCTCAGTCTAGCACAGATATGTTGGCAGAGATTTACACCATGCTTCACCTTAATTGTCAGTAAAGCTGCCTAGTATTTACATACTGGTGGGTTCCTTGATAAAGTGAATGCTCATAAATTTAAACAATCAAAACAGAGATCTTTCCAAAAGTTTGGTATACATGCTTGGCCTGTTATGGAAACAGGTTGCTCTGCCCACTGAAATCTGAATCTGGGTCTAGGGCTTCGGTTTGGCACTGTTTCTAGTTTTGAAGACTGTCTCATGCAAGCTTCAAGTAAGAATAATTTCAGTCTGTTTAGTGGTCTATAAATCCAAGTGCCCCAAGTACAAATGAATCACTCTGTTCTCTGCCCCAGGGGTTTGACTATTAAAACAATGACTGAAGTCATCAGCAAAAGACGAGGTCACAGGCTGAAAGGGGAAAATATGCTTTTTCATTTCTAGTATAAAAAAATTGAATGCATTGTTTGAAAATGTCAATGCATGAACTAGACTAAATGGAAGCAGACTAAGTTGGGCTCTGACATCTAATGCTTCCTCCTCCATTCCTATTTTGTTTAATTCGACAGCTGCTTACCGAGATACACAAGCTCAAAAATTCAAAATAAGCTGCTAAGGAAGAAGCTTACAACATTATCCATCCTCTTTCCTGGCACTGTGAAGTCTAAGGACTGAAGGAGGGACGAGACGGGAGAGCCCTGGACTCCAACCCAGACATTGCCTCCGTCTGCTGCTGAAAACAAGGCACTTAAACCCTCTGCCAAGGCTTTTCTGTAGCAGTTATCTGCCTTGCAGTGGTGAGGTGCTGCCTAATGAACAATTACTGCTCGGGAAGCGCTGCGAGATTCACAGAGCCAGCACTGAGCACAGGGTGAGTTGCCAAACAACGTACAGGTTCATCGAAGGTCGATGATCTCCAGAGCATGCTGAGGAAAAACTGTTTAAAATACGCAGCCAAATCCTAGGTGATTCTATCTCAGGCAGCCCCACAGGTTCTCAGGGTTGGCTAAGAGAAAATAGTTTAAATCTTATTTATTTGTGTATTCATATATATATTCATGTTTTTATATATATGTTCGTATATAAACACATAAAGACAATCAATCTAGGCAAGGTAAACCACTTTAAAATACTTTACAAATACCATCAAGTAAAAGCATGAACATGGCATGCACTGCAGAGCAAGAGTGACTTAAAGTAACTTAGAATAACAACAACCTTTTTCCCCTAGTTGGCAAATCAAATATGACCCTTGCATCTTAAATCCCCAGAGGATATAAAAAAATCTCATTTTGGACATAAATGCACTGTTTGCCAAACCTTTCTGTCATAATTCAAGGCCAAAGGAGTTAAAAGCAAAATTCTAATCATTTAATATATGATCCCCCAATGCTATGTGCATTAAGTGCTTTTGCTTTAGGCTTTACCCTATAAATAGGAAAATCCCAGCCTTACTTGTCAAGCTGCAACAGAAGATGTCGTATTAGAGATCAGTCTGAACCAAATCTCAGATGAAACTTTGGTCCCAGTGAAGTGAGTGTGTGTGTTTTCTCAGTGGCTTTAGCGGAGCCTGCCCTTCCAACGTCTTCCTCGACCCGAAGCCTTAAAGCCTGGCCAAGCTTCCTAGCAGTGGCTCACAGGGACATTACTACCTCCTGTAAATCCAAAGGTATAAAAAGGAAGCCTAAACCGAACACATTCTAGCCATAATGTTTCATCAGTAAAAACTGCCTGTAACATACTTTCAGTTAATGACAATTTTTGCTTCAATGCCAAGAGTTTGAGCTTGTTCTCTGATACAGACTCTTTGTCACATACAGCTGTTAATGCAGGTGCCAAAGCAAAATTCAGATTTACAAAGCACTTTGGACCTCGTCTGATATTCTCTGCCTAAGGAACCGCCGTGGAGCCTGAGGCAGTTTGGGGAGAACAAAGGATTATGTATATCTACAAGAATAAACTACAAACAAATACTGCCTGAATAACACTCAGCTGATTGGGCTCATGATGCAGAAATCTAAGCTTAATAATGAAAAACAGCATGGCCAAGATATAAAAACCATAAACAAACAGAAGAAGACAGTAGTCTAAAATGAGGTTGTTTCACCCATCTTTAGGCGCTGAGAAGTTTACATTTGTCTCTTGTAGATGGAAGAACCAGCTGTCACATACTTCTTCTTGAGATTTGGCATATGCTTTAAAAAGTTTAAAGATCCACTTCTCGTTTGTTGCTACAACCACACAGCTGGGCTAGAATGACGGCTGCTCTGGCTAGAAAAGTTAATTCCCAGCCTTAAATTCCTAAAAGAAAAAAAGATTCAGATACGGAGCCATGACACTCGCCTTTAAAAGGAGACAAGAATGTTTTTCCCTCCCTCTCCATTTTTTTCCTTAATATCCAGGAACATTGTAAATCTTGCAGAGAGGAGGATAAAGGGAAGCTGAAGAGCATTTCTGCATAGGATAGAAATTCCAGCACTCAGTTAAAGTACCTGCAGGCACGATCACATTCAAACATCCATTCTCTGTGTGTGTGTAGGCAATTAGCATGTGCACTCCTGATACTGCTCTGCGTGCTAAAGCTAGCAGCAATCTTATACACAGACTGTTTCCCTGCCTAAAACTGCTCTTCTGTCAAAGGCAAAAATATTTTGCAGAAATTTCTGACCTTTGATGAGAATCTGTTCTGAAACAGAAGAGAGAAAAAGAAATTTTTCTACCTTCTCAGAACACAGCACTTCAATTTCCCAGAAAGATGACTTTTTGTTACAAAGTTTTCATTGCATATTATAACAAAATAGGTTTAATGATGTAAAAAACCCGAACACTGGAACAAACACATCTATCAACTTGTGATCTGAAATTTCCATTTCTGAGAAATGCTTTGGGTTTTGTTCTGTTCTGGAATGATCACGATTTTACATTTTGAAATTTCACCTCAAAATGAAAAATCTGGCTTCCCCTCCTCCCCCCAAATCCCCTCCGTGTCTTTGGCTACTTATCCTATGCCTTCAGGACCTAGATATGCAGTTTTAAAAGGTGCCTCAGCAGTTGAAATGTGGTTGAAGAATACAGCTGCAAATTTTTTGGGCAACCAACTGTGTCAGCAGTAGAAAACTCGGCCTTTGGAAACACTAATCGCTCTTTAGGTTTACCAGGTAGATGAAAACATGAGCAAGAAAGTGTTTAGTTTGTCTCAAGCTTCTTCTATGTTCTGTGCTGAAAGACTCTGAAAACAAAACAAAACAAAACAACAAAAGGGCCAAAATGTTCCCTTTTGGAGCTCCACTGACCCAATACCCTTTTATTAGAGGTGAATTTGGCCCATTCTCCCCAGTTGCTGTAACTCTTAAACGTTAGTGCGCATACTAAACCTTAGACTGATTTAGTATTTAAATGATATACAGTAACCATCCTGTTAAATGTAAATTAAATGCACACTTACTCTTTAAGATAATTTAAAGTGTCACCTTTATAGCTAAAAGACTGTGACATTTCATGAACTCACAGCCACATCTTCCCACCGATAATGCCAAGCTGAACTGACTGGGCTAAATTCAGCTGTGGGGTAACCAAATGCAACATTCCTGCTGTCAAAGGAGTTATACCCATTTACACCAAGGCTGATTCCAGGCTTTCATTATCTACACTTAAACCTAGCATAATTTATTTGAAAAAGCAGCTGAGAATAGTAACATTTCAGCTGTTATTCACACTACAGGCACAATGTTCCCTAGTAACGTACGTTGGCTTAGCTCCTTTGACTACAATGGAAGTACCTTCATTTATGCTGGGTGAGGACCCGGCCCTAGCTGAAAAGCAAAGACAAAGAAACTTCACCTAAATGGAATTGTTCTTGGAGAACTAAGTGAAATCATAGAGACTGATGAAACAATTAATAGCAATTAATATGCTCCAGTATAAGCTAGTATCACAAAGCAAAGGCTTCAAGAAGGCATCCTTGGAGACAGATGACCATCCCTCAGCATGCTTCTGAGCAAGGCTGAGCATGAAGCATTGATCCTTGTTGGGGATCTGGGCACTAGAGCCCAGACTGCAATGTATTTAGGTGCCCAAAGATGCAGATTGTTACTTGGCCTAGAGCTGTTGCCTTTCTTGGTGTCTCTGAGTTGGAGAGGTGTCTATGAGCATCGTTCGGCCACAGAGTGCCTCTGGAAATCAGACTCTACGGCAATTCGGATAAGCACAAAACCAGCATTGGGATCAACCAAGATGTGAATAAAATATTAACATAAGCAGTCAGTTCTCTATGGAGTTCATCTCATGCTATGCGCAGCCTTCTCCCTAGCAGCTCTCCCTACACGGCTTCCTCTCTGCCATAGCTTCCTTGTTCACAGTACCTCCTCAGAGGAATCAGAAGTCCTCCTTATGTTTTCCTCCAGTAATCCCTCCATTTCAAAATGGATGGCATATTTGGCCTTCTTAATTACTACATAGAATTTATCTGAAATATTTTTGGGGCGTCTTCTGTACCAGCATTTAAAATCAGAAGTTAGCATGCATTATGAAGTTTTACCGCGTTATTTCCCCTTACCTTGGTCTCCCTAGACTGAGAAAAAAAGTGCTTTTCAATGTCGAGTGTTTTAAATAAAATGCATTCATTGTTGTCAACATGTAGAGCTGGTAAATTGACAAATCATCATCCCATTATAATCCCTGCACCTGTTCCAGTTTGTGGTCTGCGGTGTGTTTTAGCTCGTGTATGGTGAGTGCATCTGCTTAACAAGGACAGTTAACTGGCAGAATTTGTTTATAAATCCAGTGAAGAGCTAAATGAGGTAAACTGCATTATCTTACACGTTAATTGTATTTCATTGCAGACAAACATTTATTAAAGATGCAGACGGCACACCATACATTCTAATTGTGTTTGCATCCATTTCTGGTTTTATCCTGGTTTCAAGAATTTTTTTCACCATCATATTTTAGGGCTTTGAGAGCAGCCTGAGGTATCCCTGAAAGAGACCTTCATAGGTGCCTGGTATGCACGCATGCACGCATGCATACAGGAGCCGGGCAAATTATTCACAGGAACAATTTATTAGAAGGATGCTGCCATGTTCTCCTGTCTGGCAAATGTCCATGAAGAGACTCAAATTTCTTGGAATCTGACCATCGCTTTGAAATGACATTATGAATATTTTCTGGTCACAGTTTCCTTGGTGGCAGGGACAGAGATCCCCGAGGTCCCTGCCTCCCCATCCTCGCTTCCATCACCACCCTCCTGGACTCCAACATCAGTGCAGGAGCAGGAATCACATGATACCTGTCGAAGAGAGACCCGCAGGTCCCATCTCACAAAATTTTGACACACTGTTCCTGCCAAAAACGTATTTTCTCTCAAACTTGTTATGATTTGAATAGACAAGGTGGCACAGGGGCTCAGGAGTGGGGGAGCAGCATTGTTTGGCAATTTGGGACCTGAGGCAGAGCTACCCACAGCATGTCCAAATTGGTGGAAAGGCTCTGTATGGTCCGGATGAAACCCTAAACAACACCCAGGCAACCCAAGGTCCAGCAACGGACTAAACCCAGATCTCTGAGACCTAGTCCAGCAATGTGGCCACAAGAACCTCCTCCTTCCCTTGCCCTCTCTCTCTGCAGGGTGTGTTATTATCTGATCCTGAGCTTGTTTTTATGGGAGAGGAAGGATGGTTGGTTCCTCAGCATGGGAGAAATCCCTCCTCCCATGTCCTCTGCTCCTCACTGCCTGAAACCTTTCCAGAGTCAAACTGACCTGTAGCTGAGGAAAGACTGGCTGGCCCAGCAGCAGGACCGCAACATTAACTGTCTGAAGACGACTGCTTAGTTTGGAGGTTGTACAAGTAGAGCGGGGTGGACTTGCTGCAGAGGTGCTGTATGAAAACAAAGGGGCACCTGGGGGTAGCTGTACTGTTCTGCAGATATATTGTTGGCTGAAAACATCATTCACTGGTTTCCTACCGTACACTGAGGTCTGTAGAACTGAAAGTCAGAGACAGAAAAAAGGTTTACAGTTTTAAACTAAGCATATGTGATATGGAGATGCAACAAACATGGACCCCCTAGTGCCACAGATCCTGAAACAGCTTCCCAGGGAGCCACCACAGTGCCATTCCTGCCGGGAGGGTGCTGGAGCCCACCAGCGTGCCCTGCATTCCTGGGTGCTGCCCCATTGTAAGGCAATTAAAAACCACGGCAATGTCAGAACTTGGGCGGGCCCCCCTGGCACTGCTGGAGGAGATACATCTGGTCTTGGTTTGTTGACTTTCCTTGGGAATGCTTCAAAATCGAAAGGAGATGGGGAAACTTTTGAAAGATGGAGTTCACCGTGCTAGTCGGTGTGTTTTGTAGGCATGTAAACCTCTCCTTAGGCAGCAAAGCATCCGCCGCTTCCTCGCTCAAGGTGCACCCAGGACTCGCCTGCTAGTGACCAAACACCCAGATAGTTTCTGAAGGTGAAGCCAAGTCCTGGCACTGGAGGTCAAGCGTAAGAATAAAGGTCAGACCTCTGGAAAAGTCTGAATTTACAGCTGCTCTAGGGAAATTAAAGAAAAACAACACTATTGGGGCAAGAAGGGAGCTCAGAATGAAACAAAGATTCCAGCCAGAGAGAAGGGGAATGAAAAATAAATCTGCCAGGCTGAGAAACTGCATAGCATGTGGCTCTTATCCGCTCTGCTTTTTGCTTCATATGCAAAGAGCCTGCAGAATTAGATTCCCTAATCCAAATACTTTAGGACTGATTCTCTAATTTCCCTTGGAAATTCATTAGTTTTTTTAAATGAGTGGTAACGCTGCTTGCATTTTTTGGTTATGGGAAGATTAAATGAAGGAAATCTTTGCCTAGAATAATCATCGTTACTTAACCTAAATTTATTCCATTCCTCTGAAACTTTGAAAAAGAGCAGCCCTTTGGTCCCTGAAGTTACAGTGAAGTAAAACTCAACAGCTTGCTAAAATATTGCCATATGAGTAGAAATATTCAGCACTGAGGAACTGATGTGGTACAGGAATAAAAGGTTGTTTGTTAGCTCTGGCTGGCACCGGGTTTTAAGCAATACCACGAGCCTGCCAACAAGAAGCTGATAACAAGACTTTCTGAATATCTTCCAAAGTTTCACAGAAATACTTGATTGCTTAATATTTTACACTCAAGCTCTTAAAAGTTTACCAGAGAAAAGTGGCTTTAAATATGTGCAAGCCCGCCCCCCGCCCCCCATATGTATGCATGCATAGCAGGAGGAAAACTGACACTGAACACAAGAAAATATTAATGTTTAACATGTGCAGGTTGACCATAAACAATAGGACAAATGTTTCTGGTTTGCACTCTAATTTCTCCCCTGTAGCACACAAACAACTTGACTTAACACCTCAGCTGGATTTCGGCTCCTGGTTGCCCTACACTTACGTTTTAGCTATTTCTCAGTGTCTTAAACCGAGGGACGACTCAGAGCATAATGCCTGCTCTCTTCCTTCCTTCCCTCCCTTCCTTCCTTCCTTCCTTCCTTCCTTCCTTCCTTCCTTCCTTCCTTCCTTCCTTCCTTCTTTCCTCATAGCACAGTTTTAATTCAGAGCTAAGAGATTTTTTGTTTCGAACTCTGTGTGAGGCTTCTGCTACTTGCCAGCATAAAATTTAATGCAAGCAATTCTCTACACAGTGCTCCTGATGCCTTCCAGTCTTGAACTATAACATCTCTTCTTGTTCTAGTCTAGCTCATCAGGGCAGGCAATATGCCCCGCCAAATTGCATCTATGGAAATTAAAAGAAAATGTATGGAGGTGGGACCAGAACAAGATCTGTAGTCCTACAACATGAATTTGAACCTGGATCTCCAGAAGTAAAAAGCTATTGTACTCAATAATCCCAGAAATTGTACTATCATGGGCAAAATCTTACTTCTTAAAATGTTTTATCAAAACACGAAGTGAAATCCTGGCCCTGTCATGTCAATAATAAAGTTCCCATTGTTTCAACCGGCTGCTTTACTCTGCACAGGAATAGATCTGCCTTATCCCTCTATGGCATTTCCAGACTGCATACAGTTCAGTGCCTGCACAGTAAATCTGATTCAGCGTGGCTGCCAGTTTGATAGCACTCCCAGATGTCTGGAAATCCCAGATAAACACAGGCAATTATAAAACTCTGCCAAGACAAAATTTCTGGATAGAAAAGGAGGAGATGCTTGGAAATCCCTGATGTGTAATAATGTACTTCTATATAGCTTTGCACTGTCTTATGGAAGGTGGACAGCCTTCCACCTTGTACCTGCTTCTAATTTGTACACAATTTAAACATCTTTTACATTTTTTTGAAGTCATGGCAGAAATGTCATGTACTGCAAAATGTCCTGTCCATATGTGCCCAGTCAAGTAAATGAACCCCTCTGATTCCAGCTGGTCTTCAAGACCATGGAAGTGTGGAGTGAAGCAGCACCAACCATGCCTGATTTGAGGGACACCCCATCTGGGTGTTCTACGCCTCTTGTTGTTGTTCCCCAAAAGCAATGCAGTAAGAGGCATTACAAGGATCCAGAATCTAGAACAGAACAGGTAAATGAAGGAGCTGCACAGAGAATAGCTTGTGTTGAGACCCAGAGCATGGTGGCACAGGGTTGCTCTACTGACCCTGGTAACAGTCGGCTGTTTCAGCTGTAGCATGTGCTGCCCCAGAAGCACAGGTAAAGCTCCTCTTCCTTTCTACTAAAGGGAATAACCTTGAAATGATGAGGATTTTTCACGGCTGAAGGAAGAGTTTCAAAAGATAGTGCCTGTGGGAGTGGAAAACAGAAGAATATGGGTTTGTCTGAGACAGTGATGCCGTATCAGACTGCTGAAAGCAGGGAGAGCTGTTTCTTGAAGGCACCCAAATTAATTTTTTCCTCCTCTTGTGAGGTCAGTCCTGCCAGTTGCTCAGCTCTCTGACCTGAGCCATCAAACTACCTGAGCTCAGTCAGACTACTCGTGAGTTTAAAGTGGCTCAGGGCAGAGACCCCAGCACCTCTGAGAGCTGAGCTGTAGGAGGGAAATTATTTCCGTGAACTGCATGCAGGAGCAGTAGTGGAAATGCTAAATGAATGTAGATGTCTGAATTTCTTGGTCAGTAAAAGCTGCTGGTCTGGAGGTGAGGAGAGAAATGTTAATGGGCCTGTTCTAGAGCTGTTCCCCAATCATGTCCAGAGACAGGCATAAAAATAGATTTTTTGAAAGCAGCAGTTGCAGTATTGCAGTGACTTTGAGCTGATAAAGGTGTGGGAGAAGAAAAAATTTCCCACCTCTTCAGAAATAGGTGAGGAAGGAATTTTACGGGACAAAGGGAAGACTGGACCCAAGCACATGAATGTCCTTCAAAATCACTGTTCAAACTGGGAATCATTGCTGGGCCCAGAGGAGTGCCCCTTTACTGCCACTCTCGTGGCCTGAGCAGGGGTTTGGCTCCGGCAGTCAGCACCAGCTCCGAGGTCTGCAGCGGAGAGAGCAAACCCCACGCATGCACTCCCTGAATCCTGGGTCCAATTTCCACCTCTCTTGAGGACTTGTGGGTAGCGCAGTCACAAAAATCCTCTGAAAAGAGAGGGGAGAAAGGGACCATAAGCAGAAGGGAACAGATGAAGTTCGCTTTCTACATCTGTTTTTTATTGAGGGAGCTATTACTGTGAGTAAAGTCAGCTGAGACATCCCAAGTCTTTGCAGTTTGAATATTTAAGCCAGGCTATAAATATCTGATTTTTTTTTTAACAGTGATTATTGTTTATGCTTTCTTCCTATTTACTCTCCTTTGATTTAGTAGCATGGGGAGGTTTGTATCACTTTAGCATGTCAATTGGAAGCAGCCGTCAGCTACGTTACAGATAACCTCTCGTGGATTACACAGTTCGGGATTGTGCTGCCCATCTCCCCTCTGCGTTGTGACCCCAGGTGGCTCAGAAGTACTTCAGGTCAAACTTATTATATACTATTCACTATCCCAATAAACAAGTACCGTGTTGTCACATTTGGAGTGCTGCGTATTTTTCTAGTAATTATGCCTTATTATATATTTACTATTCAGAAAATGCAGGTGTGGGCCGTTGAACTGGGGCCAATGAGAATTCGCCAAACTGGCAGCAATTCCTCGGTGAGTCATGTTTCACTGTCTGTTGGTTTTATAACTGTTTTCACTACTAATTTAGCTCTGCGATGCAATATGCAATTAGTTCTATTATGGAAGCAGCTGTATTCAGTTTTACAATGGCACTTTCCCCTTTGGCTTGTACCAGAGCCTGTTGTGGTTCTGCTGATTTGATGACTGAAGTTGTAAAGTGGTATCTGGATGAGCCACAGCGAGCCATGAGCCTCATACAAATATGATTCTTGCTTATACACCACCACTCTAATGCTATTTCTTACAGCCCAATTAGAAATGCGGTCACAGAGAAAAGCTGTTTCTTGCTACAGTAAGTAGTATTGTCATGCAGCGATTTGTTGCCGCGCTGGTATCACCTCTGGAGTCTTGCAGCTTATTATAAATAACATTTGGTAGCCAGAATGTGAAAAAAAAAAGAAGCTTCTGCTTGGAAGTAAGCTTCTGCTTGGAAATTAGTTTTTCCAGGCTTCAAAAATTAGTTTCCAAGCTGTAGACCCTGCATGGTGGCCCCAGGAGTGAAGAAGGGCCAGGTGGGGATGGTGGCTGGGCGCGGACCCTGTGAGGTTTTGGCGAGCCCGCAAAGCCCCGGTCTGTCTGTTGTGACAGACTGGGGTTTTGCGGGCTCACCAAAACCTTCTGGGGTCCATGCCCACCCCTAAAAACCCCTTGTGCCACTGGCATGGTTGCTCTGTATACCCAGCTCTTTGATAGCAAGCACGAACAGCCTCTCTCCAAAACTACGCAAGAAAACAGCTGAGAAGTAAATACAAATATCAATTACGCTAATTAGCTGCCTTTACTGTCAACAAGGACGTTACGGAAATCAAATACATATTGCTTATAGTTTAATGTGTATTAGAGTTACTCTGTTAAAAAGAGCAGGGTCTTGAAAAATCGCTGAGAGCATTCACTACATTTTTTCTGCTGTGTTATTACCCGTTTTCACACCCATACATATGTTCTGGTTTTGTTGCGTGTCACACAAAATGGTAATTTGGTGGTGAAAAAATGAGAAATCATGACATTTCACATGTGTTTTCAGTAAAACAACAATTTTCCTCCTAAAGGGCCCCAGTTTTCTTCCTCAGAAATAGGGCTATTTACAATGAAAACGTTCCTGTTGTGGTGGAATAATGACATGAAGAAAGGCACCAGGCTGAATATTGCAAAGCAAAGTTAAAACGCCTGCATTTCCAGTGCTTTGAATGCCAGGTGAGGTGAATTGCAGCCTCTGAAACACCTCCCGGCTAACCGGTGCTCGCCAGCGGCAGAGCTGGCCCCAGCAGAGCCCGTTCGCCCCTGGGATTGTTTCTGACCGCCATTGCCCACAGTTATCATTCTGGTCAGACTATTGCAGTAGAAACTATTTTCCAGGAACTTTTCACTATGAGAAACAAAGAAACTCTCTGCCCTGCAGAGAATAGCCATCTGGGAGAGCTGGACTGATGGAGAGTTGGTAGTTTGCCCAGAGCTTATCGTTTTCTATCCAGAGGCTGGCTTTATGCTAGAGTAAACAGCTGGAGTTACACACCATATTTCATCGCAAGCATGTAAAACAATAATGAACTTTATGGTTCTATAAAGATTTGCAAAATTATTCCCAGGTCTAAAGTTTAATTGTTTAATGTCACCAAATGACTTTGCAATAACTGAGCACTGTGGAGTGGCAGAAGTTAATCACTCGACTGAAGTGAATTAAGATTTTCTAAAGCTACATTTATCACTGTAATTTCAGGCTAATTTCATTTTCCATTCATAAAATATGATTTCAGTTTCTGTATCTCTATGAGCTGTGGAGAAGGAACGTGCCTGTTTTATAAAACATATTTTTGTCAAGCAATGTCAAAGGTGATGTACATACTGATAACAGGAAAAGGCTAAGCTTATCTTGGCACTGCATTGCACATGCCTCTGCATGGGAGTCCACGTGCTGTTTAAGAGCTCTCCCTATTTTAAAACTCTGTGGGCCAAATCTTCACTATTTGTTTTGCCTTATCTATTCTTCCTGACCTCCCATCAGGAAGTGAATGCACCAGCAGCCTTGCTTGAAACAAGAGTTAGCTGGGACAGAGTTGCTTCAAGCAAAGCCTGTGAGCCAAAAGGCCTGTTTCCAGGGGCTGCTTAACTCCTAAAATAGGGGAGGGATGCCTCAGTGCCTCCCTGCTTGACTTTTGTGTTCAGGTACCCAGAACAGGATCCAGCTGGTTTAATTTTAGCCATCTGGAAGTAACCAGAAGCCACATGTAGTTGAAGAAAGTTGTCTAAGTGATGGCAATTGTCAGTGGAAAGAAATGGGTGTCTGTCTGGGGTGCTTCATCCCATTTATCTCCACTGGCTACAGCAGGAGCCCAGACAGGTATTAACCAAAACACCTGTCCCTGGCAGGCTGAAGTTAAACCCATGAATCTCACCTTTCCTTCTCAGCTTATTCCCCTTGGCACTCCACTCCTGCTTGAGACAGAACTCAGTTTTTCCTCCACCTAAGTCCCATGAGGGTCTAATTCAGCTGGTGCTCTCAGAGACTGGCCATGGCACACTCATGGGACAAGCCCCATACCAGGGGCCGTCCCAAGAAGGCAGGGCTGGGTCTCCATCCCGTTCAGAGATATCATGGGCTCAACACTTGTTCTTCAAGTGAGGGAGCCCAGCTGGGGCCTGATCTGTCCGAAGGACTCAAAGTGTCTCCCTGAGCCCAGGGTGAAGCTGGTGGGTGGAGGAGAGGGAGGCAGGAGTACCCGCGCCTCTCCCACATACCCCTCGAGGCCACCACCAATATAGCCTGGCTGCTGGGTGGTCACTGGGAGGCAGTGCCTGGTAGTTCCCAACCTCGTTTCAGTACTTCAGAGTAAAAAGTTTCTGGGAAATAGGCATGATCCAGCTCTCAGCTTCTTAATTATACACTCTGGGAGCTAAGATGGAGCCCATCTTACCATGTCCAGAAACTCAGAGGGGATGACAGCTGTTGTCCCAAGGACTCGACAGAGTTTCCCCATGGTCCTGAGTCAGGCAATTAGTCCTGGAGAGGAACAGGGTGTCACACACAGCCTTCTCCCTGTGGTCGCTTGCCAGCCTACAAGCTCCCAACTCATTGAGCTGGATGTCCAGATCACCACTGGGAGATACCCCACTCTCCTTGTGCATGGGTATGGCATGCCAAAGGTGCTCATGATGGAGGCAAAAGGGGCTGGTATTCATGAGCCAAGAATCCCAACATCCAACATACAGAGGATTAAATCCTCTAGGATTTGTCCTATGCACCCTTACAACTTTGCAAATTGTGGCTTTTGACATTTTTTTCTTCAAACGAACGCCTTAAGAATTTCTCCAGGAAAGAACCTGAACTGCAGTTCAAATCCTGGACCAAAACCTGCAAAGCACTGAGCCCTCTCCTCATATTTTGAAGTGGCTGGGCATTCAGTATCTGAAGTCTTTTTCTTCTAGCGACATCAGTGGACAAAGGAAGAGACAAAGCTGCGCATGAAGGCCAACATCTCTGCAAAGTTCCTCAAACACACAATAGATCACCTAAAACTGGGATCCAAACCAAAGTAGCTAAATTGGTGTTTTCATAATTTTTATTGAAATGAAGACATCTTCCACCACCAATTTCCTTCTCCCCGTCTTGTGTAATCCCCTTTACTGTGAAGGAGGTAAAAGGTACTACGTACTGGTTTTCATTAGTACTGAATGTGACTGGGGTTAGCCATATTGTAGTATGTATATAGACAACAGTTTGCACTCCCCCTCTACACAGAGCATGTACTCAGATGGTGTACACACATGTAACATGCTGTCCTGGCCCCAAATTGCTTCCAGGTTAGGTCGTCGCTTCAAGCCCTTTTCCCCTGCTTTTTCTCCCTTGCATTTTATTGGCCTGGTAGAAATTAGCCACAAATCCAGCCTGGTTTTAGTGCCTTTTGCACTCGTTTGTTCCAATTTTTGTATCCCCTGAACTCTTCCTCTCACACACATACAATTTATTCCTACACATGGCAGGCATGCTTGCTCATGAATTATTTATATAGCTTTGGTAACTTCTACTTTTCAAATAATGAGAGAAGAAAATGTTTCCAGTGTAGGAGTCATAATAAGGGAGAAATCCAGGCAGGCTGGTGGGCAAGAAGGTTGGTAAAATGCCCCAAGTTAAGAATAATACATTGCTTTTGAATGGCTGAGGAAACATCACAAGAGCCTTTCAAAGCAATCATCTACCCTCAGAAATACTGCTGAGTGGCTAAAATTAGGAGCTGATATCTGGCAATGACTAAAGAGGCTTTCATTTCCCCAGTTTTTCCCAAAGGTTGGGTGGGATAAACTCACCCATTGTCTAATATACCAACGGCAGCATTCCCCCCTACTTGCACGGAGGGAGAAGCCATCCCCTCCTCTCGTGAATTGAAACGACACGGCTTTGCTGAGAAGAACGAAATTAATAACATATACTGGGGGAAAACACACTATGTGACACAGCCTCTGCGGTGCTTTGATCTTTCATTATACTGAGAAACAGAGGTAGGCTCTGCTTTCGCTTCCTAAACACAGCCAAGCACACAAAGCACAGAATGCAACATCTAATAAAGATACCTCATTTAGGCAGAAACTTGTTAAGAGCTTGAAAAAATAATTCAATTTCATGTGTGTTTTAAAAAAAAGGCAGACACTGATGGTAACACTGAGGATGAAAGGATATGCTAGCTCAGGAACGGAGCAAGGAATTAAATGAAATAAGGACTTATTTTACATAGACTTCATCCCAGGTTTGGATAGGAAGGGTGGAAAACAAAACCTCATGAAGGCATTTTAAGGTTAGCAGCTCAGAGTGCAAGGAGCCAGCTACTGCATCTGCCATGTGCTTAACGCGCTGTGGCTTTGAGCAGGGTGATCTGCCTCTGTGTTATTGCCCTGCCGTGGCGGGAGCGGGGTAGCATTGCCGGCACGTACGGCCCGAGTTGAAGGCTCATGCGACAGACACCTCCCGTCCCTGGGTCTGTGAGATTTGATGTTATCGGTATTGATGTACTTTCTGGTGGGTTGTCGTAGCAACTAGGAAATAGGCAGATGGAAATCAACGGCACCTGCCTGCCTCCGCCTGCCTGCCTCCACGGGGGCTGCGGGAGAGGGCGCCTGGGGGGACGGGGGGGAAGCAGGGCACAAGGTCTGGCAGGCGAGGACTGGAAGGTGACCCCACCTTTGGAGGCCTGCATGTCCTCTGTGCGTGGACGGCTCTGAATCCCGTTGCACAGAGGCCCTCCAACCTCTCCTTCCTATTCTTCAGTAGGCTTAAACTTGGCACTTCTCCACTTCATGGCTGATGCGTAATAAGAAGAAACACTGGAATATCATGAGAAAACTGATTCTTCTGAGATTTCAGCTGGAATTCAGTATGAATTAGTTGGTTGGTAAATGTCATGATTGCAGCAAGCTAAATAATTGTTCTAAAAGTATAATCCGATGAGGATTTGCAATCAGTATGCTTTATTCACTAGGCTACACAAAAAAACATTAATTAAAAATGAAGATTCCTAGTTAAAGATTTTACTTTTGCCCTTGAAATGCTCTGAAATTTTCTTTTTTCTGTTCTGCAGCAGAGTTATTTGAGACTTAGTCTGGTAACCCGACAAAGTCAATGAGAACTACCAAGCTCAGTTTTTCCTGGAGCCAAGTGACTTAACACTCTGCTGCATTTCCCAGTCAGGTCTTATTGCCCAAAGACAGTTTTTCAGGTGGTCCATATTGATTTGATAGATTGCCTGTCCCAACCTACTCCTTTCTCTTTGCAGGTTTTCCAGAACCCAATACTATGATGAAGAGGTATCTGTGCTGATTAAAAAAAAGGGTATTTTTCCACAGAAAGCAGTCCCTCCTGTATTTTAAGATCCCTCTGCCAAAAAATGCCTCCCAAATATCTTAACATCATGTTTCTTCCTATTGATTTTGGAAACTGTTGGATCCTTCAGCTGAAGTTCTGCACCTTCAAATAAATCACCTAGAGGCAGAAAAGTATCAGCTCAAGTAGTTTAAGCCTGGCAAAATGATAAGAGAGTGAAAACAGCCCTATGAAGGTTGAGGAACCCATCGGTTCACCAGCTGCCCATCCAAACTAGACCTTCCACTCATCTAAGGTAAAAATTGGCAAGAATTCAGAAAAGAAACATTTTGTGCTGCTGAAGTTAACAAAAAGAGACTGGAGGCCTAACTCTAAAGAAAGGAAAAGTCAGGTTTAGGGGATTACAGGAGAAGGAAATTGGTGCTGGAACAAACCCTTCAGTTGTGGAGTTGCATCAGTTTTGAGGTGTTCAAAACAAGGCTAATACAAAAGGTTAGTATAACTGTTCCTTACCAGGGTTTGGACTAGATGACCTGAAAGGTCTTTGCCAAAGCTATTATCAGTGGTACTGTGATACCTTTATAAGGGAGCTTTTGTACTCCAATAACTCAAAAATGGATGTTCTTTTTAGAATGACATTTCACAGCCTGCAAATCCTAAAATGGACTAATGGCTTTGACTTTTGGGGGTAAAAAGATTGGTCTGAAAAGTAAAGGGCTAGCTTGTGCTCGAAACTTTTGAACCTTTATTTGTTGGGTGAGAAATGGCTCACACACTTCCCCTATCAATAATGATGGTTCAGAAGATGTCATTAAAGTTGAGAAGGTCAACAATTTGTGAACCACGATTCAAGTAAATGGGCTTTGAGAGGAAGCTTTTGAGCCAGCCCATGCCATGGCGGGCTGAAATTAGGTAGACAGATACATTTCTTTGGAGACTCTAGGGGTACTCAGATATTCTCTCACAGACAGATTTGAACTCAGAGTTACATCTTTTTATGGATTAAGGTATTTCTATGTGCATTTTTTAATGGAAGCAAAGATACACAGATACAGTTTGTTGGCTTGAAAGGGGACACTTCTCTCTGCACAGAAGAGGACAAAAAAAGATGACGGATGGTGAAAGTGAATGTGATTGTAACCTCTTACACTGCTTCTATCTCTAGTGCTATAGGGGCTAATTTTGGCTTTGGCTGCATTTGAGATCAGCCCCAGGGCTGCTCTAATATACACCACTTGAGATGGCTCCTGAGTCTTTTTTACTCAGCAATTCCCAGGGCAATTCCTCAGCGCTAATTCTTGAGAACTTCCCAGAAAATACAGAATTGCTCAGTGTCTCAGCCATCATCAGGTTGGTGATATTTTTCTCCCACCCTTACAAGCCATCAAATAAAGACAAGTTTGTGATGTTACCAGTTTGCATAAAGGTTGTAAAAAATAAGAGACATTAAAAGAACAAGCAGGTGTCGGTCTAGTGAGGGAGCTCAAAGGGTGGTTAGCTCCACACTCCTCTAGCACTGCATGGTGCAGCGTGCACATACCACTTCAGGAGCAGCTAAACAGAGCCCCATCCAGCTCCTGGTGGCATCTGGCCCAGAACAAATAGCAGCTGTACAAAATTTGTGTGTATTTTTTGTACAGTTCCTTTGAACTGAATATTTGTCTTGGAGAATTTCAGACAGAATCGAAAACTGTTTTCGCTGTCAAGGTAGGCATACCACACATAGCCGTGTACCTAATCCTGCATTCCTCCTGCATTCCAGGCACCCACAATGTCAATGAGAATTTGAGATGCAGAGTGAATACAGGGCCAGGCACATCATTTGAATATTTTAAGGAATGTTCTTGGATTTTTACAGTTGATGTCATGTTTTCTACCCCATCAATATGGATTAACAATGGTCCAGAGCAGCAGGAACTCATTTCCTATTCATATATGCTAATTGCATGGTGCTGGATAGCAGGGATTTCTTCCTAAACTTAAAGTTTCTTTTTTTTTTTTTTTAGCAAATGGAAAATAGAAAGAATGTGGCTATGAAATGTAGAAGTGAAGAGGATTTAAGACAAACACTGAAATATTCAGTACTTCTAAATATGTGCTCTGTACTTAAAAGAAGCAAGACCTGCAGTTCCTTTTTATACATTTCACACAGATGAAATCCATCCTTCCTTAATCTGAACCCCAGCTGACTTTGAGGTAAGTCTGTTAATCCTATAATATATTTTTCATTATTGTTTCAAGATGTTATTTCATTTTTTGAAATCTCTGTGGAGGTAATTCGTTAATAGTTTCCTAGTTATATATCACCGCAGTATCTGGCATCTTAGAATAATGCATGAAGTAGTATAACAGTTACTTGCTGTATGAGACAGAAGTATATACAAAGTGTGTCTTGTCTTGATAATACCAATTCTAGATTTAATGTTTCATATTAAAACACATTTATTTTGCAGAAGACCTGGTCAAAAGTTGTCTTATCTTTGCAGTGAAAGATGACAAAGTCTGAGATGCTGGTCCTTTATTTCTGCCAGTCTTGGCTTGCTTCTCATGTGCTAGGCAGAGTTGATTTCTGCTGTCTATGGTACAAATTCTTTTGCTGATATTGTCTGTTGCTGAGAAAATAGGTGGGAGAGGAGCTGTTTCTGTTAGCATATGCCTTCAGCAATGATGTTTCAAAAGGTTTGAAAAGAGGGTGGTCAAACACTGGAACAAGCTCCTAGAGAGGTGGTTGATGCCCCAAGCCTGTCAGTGTTCAAAAGACACTTGGACAATGCCCTTAATAACATGCTTTAACTTTGGTCAGCCCTGAAGTGGTCAGGTGGTTGAACTAGATGATCACTGTAGGTGCCTTCCAATTGAAATAGTCTATTCTATTCTATTCTATTCTATTCTAATCTATTCTATTCTTTTCTATTCTATGTTTTACAATGTCTTTTTATTTCCTAGTTTATATATCTCCATCCAACCCATCTGTAGACTTAGCAACTGGAACGCCAGGGTTCTGCGGACAGATCAGCGTATAACTATGTTATTTACATTTTCAGATAATGCACACAATAAACCTGTTTTTCTCTCCTAGTTACCGATGCCAGCTAGGAACATCTATCATCATTTTATAGGTCATCACATCATCATATGGATATAGAATCCGTTTTTCACAAGCTCTTTGATTAGATTACTAGTATTAGATTATGGGGGCTTTGCTGATGCTAAAAGCCTATTTACTTATAATTATGAAAATAGTGCCAGCTAGCTACTACCTCTCTCCACTCTTTCTCTGCACGCTCAGAATTCAGGACACATTCTAGTTATCCATTCTTTCATATGACACCTGTCACCTTGGTGTCATTTCAGAAGGCACTGGAAATTTGGCAGTGGCTATGGCCTGCATGCATCCCACATGTGAAATAGAGCTTACAGGGGCGGCAGTTGCATTCAGCTTCAAAATTCCCAATATATTTAAGGGCAGGCAGGTGGCTTTGTTTTGAAGACCCAGTGAGACCAGAGGGTCTGGGAAGAAACCTAGCCTCCTGCTTCCCCATACCTCCGGCATGCTACAGATCACCCGAGTGGTGGCTGGGACACCCCAGCCCCTCTGCCACACCCTGCTCCCGCGCTGGAGGCAGCAGGGGCAGCACGATGGGCACCAGCCAGGCTCCTTCTGCACACTCAGGAAATCTGCCATGCTGGAAAAATCCCCAGCAGGAGACTGCCATGTATTTTCTGCTTGTGCAGTGTACGACGTGATGTTGGCATAGGAATCAAAGCAGGGTAGAAGGTCTGTCACAATATGTGATTTTTAAACTAGAGGAATTAGGGGACAAACACCTTTTTAATATACGGTTTGGCTTATAGGTGGAGACAAGGAGAAGAGGAGAAGACAGTGTTTAAAAAGAAGGAAATGTGTTTAGCTCCTGCATAAGAAACACCTCCTGGTATAGCAACATGGAGAACAATATTACTTTTGTGCTCTGCTAAATAATCAGAACAACAATTGCAAGCACAATTGGACTTTGAAGCAAGAATGAGATAAGAATGCCAAATCTACCACAGCAGCTCAATAGCACCAGCGCCTGGTAACGGCCGTCTCGGTCTGTTTGTGAATGAGCGTTTGTGTCTCTCTATGTGCATGTACAGCATTTATATCTAGTCCTGTTAATTTGTATTGCAGATACTGCATTTCCCTAGATTTAAAGTAACTTCCCTTATAACTTCTGAGAGATTATTAGGTGTGGTTTTCAAAAAACATCAAACTTTTATAGTAAAACTCCTTTTGACTTGACTGAGAGCCATTCTAGCTGGGGCTCAGGCACATCTGAAAATCATATGCAGAAATAACAGCACCTTTTTGAAGATGCAAAGTGTATTTTTTATTGACATAATAGTGCTTCTCATTCTAAGTTCTTCACAAACAGTTGGTAGACAAGTTTCATACCATGCCTAAGATGTACATATTTAGCACATTCAAGCTGCAGAATGGTAATCCAGAGAAAACCAAATGTGTTTTTCCTTCTCCAACTCCTTGTTTTCCTTTGCCTTTACTCCGTCCGATCAGCTCCAATCTTCTGGCCAATGACCTCTCCTGCATCAAATATCTGTAGCTTCCACTCCCTCCTTAGCGATCATTTAACTTGTTTTGATACCACCAGACCCATCTGCTGAAAGCCTTGTCCACAGCCCTGTTTTCCTCTGGGTCTCCATCTTTTCAGTCATTGTTGCTCTTTCAGGGTTTCATTGAGACCACGCAGCTCTTTCCCCTCCCCACGGCAGAGTTTGCAGTCCTCTTTCAGGATCCAAACGGAAATATTGCTCTCATTCTCCAGATCAGTTTCAAGTGCATCCAGTGCTCTCTAAACACAGCATTGTTAAATGTTTGTGTATATCTGGAGTGTAAATTCTCCAACTTAAAAATAGCAAAAGCCCACACGATTTTTTGGGAAAAGGGTATGAGTTGCATTGCTTATTTCAATTGCAAACATTTCAAATCAAAACATTGATATAGAAAATATTATCATAATTTTGGTCACACTGCATTCAAAGGCACTTAAATCTTTCTGGAAGTCTGGGAGACTTGGAGACATATGTCTTTTCCATTCCTTGCCCAGATATCTTTGAGTGTTTTACATTTTAGAGGAACATTCCCAGGTCTATTATAAGAACGTTTTGGCAGAGGATTTTTTTCCCATTTTTCCCATGGAATTTTTAATTTGGGGGGAGGGGGTAAGATTATATTTAAGATTTAGTTGGTCTTTAGCAACTAAAAGTTATCAGCTGCACACAGACATTCCTTGTGGTGGATCCCACAGGCTTACCTGGTATCACTCTTTGGGTCGAGAGGTTCCTCTGGAGCCCACCCTGAGCACTCCTATGCTCCTCCATTTAGAGGACAGAGTCCTTTCTATCACTTGTGGCAGGAGGACAGTGTTGCTCTGCTTCTGGCTCACCACAGATTTTTGTAAACATTAGTGAAATGTTTGTGTTTCTGCTGCATGGGCTTGAAGGTTGTACCCTCTGGCCCTACTGAAAAGCATGGACTTGCAAGAGAACTTTTCTGCTTCTACGCTTTCTGAAGGGAAACCTTCCTCTGCTGCTATTTCTTATGAATCTGAAGGCTTTGAGGGTATTCCCTAGGAGGAAATACCAAAGACTGAAAATTAAATATGCTGCAGCTGTATCCTCATCTTCTCTGACTCTCTTTACATCGTTTAAAGCCAGTGGCTGCAAACCGTATTAAAAACTACTGAAGAATGGTTGGGATGGACTGGGATGACTCCCTGCTGTTCTCTCCAGAAGAGTTTTTTCTCAAGTATTCACAGAGTTGGTGGATATGTCACACATTACCGAACAGTGTACCTTCCCCTAACACCGGCAACGAGTCCCCACTTCAGGCTGGCTCCGGCGCCAAGGGTGTGCGGCACTGGTAGGACAACCTCCTCCTCCCCAAAAAAGGGTGAATGAGACGTATCAGGTACCATGGCCTGACGTGCACCTCTATTGCATTTCTGATGGTTGCTGCTGCCTCCCGCTGCCTGTGCCATTTATTCTTGTCTCGTGGCATGGGACTTTCCACATTGCGGCCATTGCCAGCAACCAGCCCGGCCCAGTGGGTGCCACAGCAACACCAGGCTGTAATCTGCAAGCCAGCACAAGGGAGACGCAATTCAGCCCCCCAGATAAAGCCCAGCGCTCAGAAACCGTGCCCTGAGCAGTTTGTAACAAAGCAGGTCTGGCTACTCCTCTACCCCTGAAGGGCCAATGTGCCCAGATACAGGAATCGGTTCCCATTCCTCTGCAGTCAGTGCCTGTCACTTATGAGGTTTTCATCACTTTGTACTTCCCCCCATTGGCATTTGTCGCACTGTCAGCTACTTCTGGTTAAGATTCAATTTAGACCAATGAAATGCCCATGAATGAAGTGGCTCGTCCTCCCTTCTTAGGTGGGGTGGGAAGACCAGGGAATGTAACTGATTCCTACAGCAAAGGCCAACACACCTGAAGCACTTCAGCTCAGTAGTGCTATTCCTACATCAGCCCTTTCCATTCAGCATTTGGTATCTCGGGCACAAATCCCTCTCAGTGACCTCCTGAATTACAGCAAACTCTGACCTTTTGAAAATAAAACAGCTTCATGAAGCAGAGAAGAGTTTGGAGCCTCCAACTTTAGAGGCTGAACTGTGGCAAGGTGACACATGGTGGGGGCAATGGACATGACATGTCCCTCTGAGGCTGCTCGTGGCAGTGTGGAGGGCAGGTAGGCTATCTACCTCTAGTTCTCCTTGGGAGATTCAATGTGAGGAAGGTGGTCTTTCTGGAAGTCTGAATCTGTCAAATAAGGAATTGGTGATGACCTTCAGTTTCTGAAAGATCCTCAGGCACCTTTTATTCCTCGGAAACAACCGCTTCACCCTCCCATTTAAGAGAAAATTAGAAATTATTTTTGGAGGCAGAGATGCTCGCTCCACTCTTCCGTCTGTTAAGGAGTTATGAATACCCTGGAAAGAGATAGTAGCACCAGGAGAAGCTTTCTGCTTCTGCTGTGTTAAGTTTTCATTCATTTATCTGACAACAAAAACCCTAAAGAATTTCAGTAGAAATAGCTTTTCTTATAAAAATCTCCCATTTTCCCAAAAGGACATTTACATCCACAGGCCAGTCAGCCAGCCCGGAATATAATTTTAGCAAATTGTTACACTTACCTCCATTTTTAGACACAAATCCTTTGCTGACCTCAGTGGGGTTCTACACGAAGGAAAAGGCCCATTCATGGGAGACTAATGGTAAGAAAAGAGCCCTAAAGTGAAAATACCGCACCTGCCATCTGAGTATAGAGTTGAATAGTTGGTAAAGTTTTCAAAGCATGTTTTGTGGAACATCAGGACTAGATTTTCATGTAATGGTTCTCCATCTCCAATGTCAGCTGGAATTGCTTGTTCTTGAGACTTCTGGGAAGTAGGGCTTTCATATTTTGTTTTACACATCACACATTTAAGAATTGTTTCCTGGGGAAGCTGCATGTTTTCTATAAAATGGAAAAAACTCTAAAGCAATTTTTATTTTACTTCAATATCTGTCAAAAAAGCTGTGTTAAGTCTTTCTTCTCCAAATAACCAAGTTAAGGTTTGCAGCCAAATTTTGGCATCTTAAGTTTAATGTAGTCAAAGTGTACGAGAAAACTTGCACATAATTTAGTAGTCTAATGCATTTGTTTAAAAAGGAAGAGCAGGTTTAATTGAGCATACAACCATGTCAACTTGTCACTCCTGGAGCAGGTAGTGTCTGCAGACTGGAGTTGATAAATGTTGCTGTAGCTGTCTGAATAAATCCTGAATTTTCAGGGGAAAGGGACTGGATCCAGCATTTTTCTGACACCTAAGGATCCAATGGATAATGGAGGACATTTGGGATGTGCAATGGATGTGCAAGCCCGGGGAGGTGTGAGGGGGAAATAGTAAAGCTTGACCCCTGATTTCTTGATACTGGAAGTTATCGGTTTATTAGAATATAGGGAAGAGAAAGGAGACCAGCCCGACTCAGTATTTCAGCTTTGGCCCAGATGATGCCATTGGCTTTCTGTAGGTTGACTCCTGGTGGGGTCGCAGTTAACCTGAAGGCAATAGTTTCCACAGGGCTGCAGAAATCCAACCAAGCAGGGCTGGTTGCAGAAATCAGAGTTTCAGGTGTTAAAAACTGAGGATCAGGAACACTCATCAGACAAAGCACAGCTTTTGGCTGTAGAAAGAGAGGATGCTGGATTTGGTTATGATACAGCTGAATATCTAAAACAGTGTAATACACTTGTCAACATAATTCCAGTTGTTTGTCTGATGATCCTATTAAGTGTTACAACTTCTTTCTCCCCATTTTTTTTTTTGTTTGTCTGTTTTAGGTAATTTTGGAGTGTGTTTTTTAAGCAGTTATATGTGGATTATAAAGGAAATAGATAAGAGAAATTATAATCTAAATACCATTTTGAACTGGCTTTTTAGACTGTAAGCAACTATGATAGCCTTACACCTTCCTCCTACCTGTTTATAAACACCAAGGGTTCATACTGTTAGTTGCAAAAGGAAGACAGGTACATGGTCTCAAGAAAACAACATGCATTTCTCAGAAAATCGTGTAATAGAGACTGCTGTCCATAGCACAACAGCTATTGGATCTAGAAAACCTGGGGCCCCCTGGTCTGCCTGTAGTGAAAGACTAGCTAGACAAAACTGGCAGGGGAAAGGGGCATGAAGAGTGTCAGAGAGGTGGAGTGGTTTTCTAAGGTTGCTCAGTATAAGTCAGTAGCAGAGCTGGAAAGCGAACGGAGTATTTTGACAGTAGTACCTCATCTAGTAGGCTGCTGCCTTCCCTGCCTGCTTCCTCATTGACATATTTCTAGCGTGCTTATGAACACGGTACCCTGGTGCTAGCCACAAACCAAACATCTGTATTACCTTTTGTCCAGGAGGTGCTCTATTCTCCAGCTCTGTGGCAGCAACGTGGGCTCACCAGACATCCCAGCCCTGAGCTTCAGCATCCCTAGGGACAGCAGCAGCCGTGCAGATGGTGGGTGTAGAGACAGTTCCATGGACCTGCCCCTGCTTCCTGCCTCTGGGAGGGCTGGAGCTGCACTCCTGGTGGTGCGAAGGGCCCCACCGGGAGCAGCTCAGGCTGCATCCTGCAGGGTCCTGCTTGAGAGAGCTAGGAAGGAGCATCCTTCTGCTGCCATGGAGACCCAAGGCACTCAGGGTCTGGCAATGCTTCACAGCCAGAAGGACCCAACTTTAATACCACCAAACAACGAATCATTAAGAGATTCATGTGTCAGACTGAACGCTTGAGTGGTATATTGCAAATACACAGGATATTACACATCATCAGCAAAAATCAGTTAACTTGGAAATCCCATCCAGACTGGGCTTTGTTTGGTTCTATTAAGGCATTTGCATATTTTTCAATACAACCACAAAATAGCACCCTAGTAGTTTTGCTGTCAAATAAATACCTTGTAAGTACAAGGATTTCTTTCCCCCACCATCACCACTCCATTTATCTTTTGCTTAAATCCCTCCTCTCCAGAAATAATACAAATCAAGCCTCTGGGCCCTGTTTATATAATGGGGATTTATGTCATTTCAAGACAAATGGCATTTGCTAAGTTTCAGGGAAGCACCTGTATTAATTGTATTTCCTGCTCATGTGTTGCTTTTGTTTGCAATAAAAGAATTCATCTCAGGTGAGTTAACCTTGCTTTTAGAGAGGGCACCTGCAGTTATCTTAGTGCTTATTGTAAATCAAAACATGTTGAGCCTTTAAAGCAGTGAAATAAAGAGGTGCTGACAAGAGGGTATGCCAATAGGATTAGGAGCTTTTCTCACTGCTTGTATTATCAAGATGGAGAATTGAGTCATGTTAAATTACAGGGGGAAGAGATATTCCCAGAAATTCCACAGATCGGAGATTGACTTGCTCCTTCAGTAAGCCTATGGATAGGAGGGGCATTCTGTGTTCGGCGAGATTAAGAGAAAAAAAAAGGAAGAGAAAAAGACACCTCCCTTTTAGCCTTAGGCATCTATAATTGACCAAGATTTTTCTGCTTGTGATTTGATCCATCCAAACCCTGTTAGAGGCACTTGCCCCCAACTGAGACCAAGGCTGAGGTGAATAAGAATTAGGTGACTCACTCATATGTACTATACATGCATTCACATCTATTAGGATAAATGACATGTCATTCAATTTAAGCACAGGCAACTGGAGATTGTCATATTTTGAAAATGACAACTGTTATTTATTTATTGAGAATATTTGTACAGGTTCTTCCTAGGTACAGGGAATGCATTTTTCAGCAGCTCCTGCAACACCGGTGAATCAGGCGATTACACAAAGACCAGAAAGGCAATTCCACAAACAGAGAAACAAAGCCAGTGGGCTACTGGCCACCAGGTCTGGGCCAGCAGAGCTAAAGTGGTGCAAAACACCACCAAAGTCATTAACATAACAGTTTTCTGTGGTCATTTTTAAAAGTGCTCATCGTGATCCTCTGATCCCTGCTATATTAATAAGGTGATGCAGAAAGCAATGGTAGGTGGCAGCAGGCAACGTTATTTAGCCCAGTTTTTAAGAACAGGAAAATTAAGAAAAAAACCTGTCAGATGCTGGATTTGGGAGCAGGGAGGAGATGGGAAGGAGAGGCTTGCCTTCCCCTGTCCTCACCCCCATGCATCCTTCTCCCTCCAGCAAGGCTGGTGTGGTGCATCCCAGGTCACATGCTGTAATCTGGGCGTTTTGTCCTCTCTATCCCTGTTTAGATCAGGGCTTTCTGTGTCTACCTCTATTGCCAGGCTGTGAGTCGCTTGTTTAGAAAAAACATCATTGTTAGTGCTGTTCAAATAAGCACTGATTGAAATTATTTCCATCAATGTCCTATCTTTTTATTAAGTCCAGATATTTCCTTAAATAGGTAGGTAGTAGGTAGGTAGATAGATTAAAAAGAAAAATCCACGTGGTCATAAAGAGACAACATTTACAAAGTGGTTATGAGTTTCCTATTTTTATATCAATACAAAGTAGGACTATCTTTTACATCCATGTCCAATCTTCAGGTTGGACCCAGCTCTAAATGATCACTGCAGCTTGGTGGGACTCCCTCCAGAGTGGCCACAAGGAGCTCAATTTAGTGTTGCATTTTTTTTTCTGAATGTCTTTATTATATTCGTTTTCTAACACATTTAACTTTCTTCAGAGAATCTAATCAGTAAAAAGATCATATTTCTGAATCTCAGAATTCTTGTCTTCTTCATATTTGGAAATCTTTCTTTTCTTTCCATAATTCTGGATTCTGACCTGTGCACATTAAATGGGAAGCTAGAGCTCGCCACATCTTTTATAAGTACAGCTACTACGCAGTTTTGTGTCTGATGGTTCAATTACACAGTGATATGATTTTTTCCACATTATAAGTCCACATTCACCACAACCTCAGTCTTGTTTGATTTTCTTAGCACTATACACTTTAAGAACACTTGAGAGAAAGGCACCATAGCAGTATGAATCACCGAGTGCCCTCAAGCAGGAGCCAAGGCCGATCAGCTGTTTGGAGGAGAAATTGAGCATTTACCTTGTAGCATAAAACACGTTCTCTCCGCTGAAAAGGTGGCCATCGAAGGACCAAGGCCAACATTTTCAGCTGTGTGTTGGCTGAAGTTAGAGACCCAAATAAATATCCTGTGCTTCTGCAACTCTTGTTAAATCAAAGATGCAGCCCTTCTGAAAACTAGTTATGAGTTGGAATAAATGTAACCACAAGTGCCTCTCGAGACACTGCCCAGCTTTAAAACATTGGCCTGCCTGTTTTAATGCTTTACATTACTGATTTTCCTGAAGATGTACTTTGCAGGGTCTGGCAACTAAAATGGGTAAGAACAAACCAAAGACAAGGGGCTGATTGAACTTCAGCAGACCTGTGTTGTTTTCCTGTGTGTTCTTCCAGTCAAGTACCTGTGAGAAGGATCGAAGGAAAGGTGAGAAAACAAGACATTGCATGATTGAATTTTATTTCTAAACAGCAGAAAGCCTCAGGTACCGACAAGGCAAATCTACTCCAGCTCGCCAGACATGGGAAGAGACTCATGGAGAGGTTTGGCCGTGCGGTTGACCGTGCATTGAGGAGGACAGGGCCGTGGGCCAGCACAGCCTCTCCCACGTCAGATCCCACAACGCGCTCCATGCGGCACGGTACAAAACAGGGGGGACACGTCCATCCTCTCACCCACATGCTGGGATGCACAAATAACCTGCTCTGCCAGCTAAAGGCAGAAGTTGCAGAATATTTTAAATTCCCTTTTTTTTTTTTCAAGTCAGCTTGAAAAAATTTTGTTCTTCAATGGGAAAAGATGTCATTGAGATCCAGATATTTTCAGTCCACCCAAAGTGAGGTGTTTCTGAAGCCCTGGGCAGGTATTTTTATCCATATGAGAAAAATGAGTTACATTAATTAAACATTCAAAGTTACATTTTATTTCAGAAAGTCAAAGGATTTTATAGAGGAAAAGTCCCATCAGGTTTGGCTTTTCTGAATTGTTCCCCCCGTGTTATGGCTGTGTGTGGGGCTGAAATTTCCCCTTGAATTCATGTGGAATTTACAAAGACTTTCCTTTGCCTAACACTATGTTTTTCAGGGAATATATTGAACACCTGAAAAATCTCATTAATCATCTCTGCAAAAGGGTCTGTGGGAAGCTGGTGCAGGGGTACAGGTCTGTTTTCCCTTTTTGTCCCTCAGCCAGAGTCCTTGTCTCCCCCAGAGGCAACGACCCTCACTCATGTTCTGTCTTTGCACGATAATCCCCAAGCAGCAAGAGGAGAGCGGTCATGGGGATGACTTTCCTCTCCCATCCATTTCCCATGGACCTTGGCAGCACACAAGCCATCTACTTGGTTTGACATGAGGAGTTACAGGGTACATTTAAATTGGTTCAGACCCACAGCTAATGCCCCTCTCTCAAAACATGCCACGAGGTACCAAGTTGCAGCAGCAGAGAATATGCCCTGGTAAATGCAGTCCTTGACAGATGTAAGGAGAGAGCAGCCTCACTCAGGCACAAGCGAAGCAAAAATGGGAGGAAAACAGAGCAAGGCCCGTTGCCCGTGCCCCTTTGGCCCACCAGAGAAATTCAGGGAGGCCGTGTGCATGCGCTCTCCAGGGAAACTGCGGCAGAAAACAGCTTCTCATGTCGTTTCCAAGGTTTTAGCAAGGATACTGCAATTTGTTGCTAGCGTTAATATGAAAATATTAGAAATTAACTAATAAATGCTACCACAGAGATGCTTCTAAATTGCCTAGTTAATTGTGGGGCTGGCAGAAGTTATGCACATAGTTAAAAAGACAGTTCAATTACTTGCAACATTTACTAAAGATCAGTAGCCTTAAATTACAAATAATCAGCTCACTCAGAAATATCAATTGCAACAACAAAGGTATTTCAGTTGATGCAGAAGCCTCATCCAGTGAGCGTATGTTTGTAAAAGCCACTTACCTATGCAAATTGAACTGCAGTTCCCTGCCCCATCCTTCATGTTTTGCTTATTTATGACACCTGATCATTGCCTTTTTTCCAGGGATGTGTTCTCTGCTGGCAGAGGAATGGATACCATTTCACCAGCTGATGGAAAAGTGCATACATCATTTATAAGGTCCAAAATGATGGACAGTGTCTGTCTCAGACCTCACGCTTCAGGAAAAAGTTAAATTTGTGGAAACTTTTGCAAGACTGGGTGTTTCAATCTTCTGTACAACTCTTGGACAATAATTGATGAAATGACCCTTAATGAGAAGGGAATGCTTCAGGAAGCAGTTCAAATTTAGCATCCTTCTGGGAAGTATTTTTGCCTACAAAGGTTTTGAGGAATATATATTTGTTAGTGTCCTGGAAACACTCTTATTATTTTATTCTATTATGAGCAATACTTGAACAAAAATATACTTTTTAATATTATTAGTTTCTCAATAATTCACAACATCTGCTGTCCAGGCCATAAACTGCATTCCATCCCCAAATAAACTCACAGAGTCCTTAAAAATTAGTCATCCTCTTACCATTGGCATGGTTGTCTGGGTATTAAATTCTGGCCTTCCTACTTGTGGCTTCATGATGTGATTACCTTAGTACCACCCAACTGTGATAATGTCATGTGTCAATGATATTTAATCATTAGAGAAGATAGACAAACTTTTTGTTTTTATACACATCAACTATGTAAACATAAAGGTGGAATAATCAGGAAAAAATTATATAAAAACATATGTACTAAAGTATTCCTTAACAGAAAATTAATTGTATGAGATTCACAGCTGCTTCTAGAAAGCCTTGCTGTGGTCTTTCTGTAGATCCTGTCGTAAAATCTATAACACAGTTAATTAAAGAGTTTATCAATCAGAAGCATCCTAGCTGGGAGTCCTTCAAAGCGCAGCTGATCTTAAAAACTCCTGTTTGGCACAAAGCAACCACCTGTCAATATTTCAATTACTGCCCTCCCCGCCTGATCACACTGCAATTGTTTTCCAATAATTATTATAATGATCCACCGCAAGGGCAACTAGTTGTTTCAGGGTTTTAGGTGAGAGGCAAAGAACCGAAAAATAAAAACCCGCCCAGTCATTTGTACAGATCTTTCCTCAGGGCAGCTCCTTATTTGAACAGCTGCTGGTGAGGCACAAATCAGCCTCAGAGCTGAGCCAAGCCTGGATAGTATGATGCATCCTGATTTCGGGGGGTGGGTGGTTGTTGTTGGTCCTAATTTTAGTCCTGCACGTGACCAGCTGCTTTCCCTACTGGAAATAATTTCTCTAAATTAAAGGTTGCTGCAGTGTTTCAAGCCTGTCAAAGATCTCTCATTGGACAGGCTCCTTCAAAAAAATGAGTCAGTGTCTCAAATCTTAGCCTCAAGAGCCAGGTTTCACTTGATGAAAGGACTGAAAAATCATTTGCCAATCAGGATATTTTTCTCTGTTAGATTTCATGGGAAGAAAATATTTCAGTTTTGGTTTTATTTTACGGGAATAGATGGCTTGGATCTATTGTTATTTATGTGGCTTTATTATCAGGAAAAAAAAAAAAACCAGCTGAAAATCATGACCCACTCTACTAACACTGCAAAACATCTGAAAACGTTCCAGCTGTGATGGAAGCTAGTGCAAGGTAACCTAGAAACGCTGAATATTTCTGATCCAGGCTCTTACTATTTTGCACTGATTTCATGCCAGTGTAAGTTCATCTGAATGAGCGGAACATCACTGAATCTATTTCTTTGGGCTGCTGTGGGTTTTGAAGTAATGTTATAAATATTACTAGGGACAAAATCCTGAAAATCTGTTGAAATCTATTAGGATTTCAATGAAGCCAGAAATTCACATTTGAGGATAAAAATCCTGCGGGACAACATGTTGGATATTAATACGCTGCTCAACACTGGTGATAATAATTGTTATGCACGGGAAGCCAGTGAGATTGCGATGCTAGTAATAAAGAATATTGCTTTACAACAGAGAAGCAAAATAACACACACTGGGGTGGGAGGAAGGCAGAAATAGTGACTCTTACATCCTACAGTGTTTGCACCGAATCCAGCAACTGGAGAAAGGGAGACGGGCACTGTTACTGACAGCTCGGGGAAGACTTTGGCCTCATGTGCAGCTACAGCCCAAAAGCAAATAACTGCTTTGCTGTGCAAGGAACAGCATGCTTAGTCGTATGGAGGATGCTGCAGAGCCTTTGTAAAAAGCAGTAGAGAGCCCTGTCTGCAAAGATGGGCAGAGCTTTGCTTCCTCCCACCTCAGAGGAGGAGGGGATCCTGCCGGCCGAGAGACGCCTGCAGAGCCGGGCTGGCAAAACTCTCCTCTGAAGAGAGAATGAAAAAACGGGGTCAGTTTTCAATAAGAGACGAAAAGAGGAGCCATGAGAAAAGCAGATAATAGAAGAATGAATGCATGAGAAAAATTACAGTGGGAAAGTCTGTTTTCTCTGTCTCATAATAACCCAGGAAAAAAAAACTTTCAATTTTGTTAATAAGGGAGAGTATTGAACTAGAAAACACGGAAATGCTTATTCTATACAACATGCAGTCAGTCTGCAGAGCTCTCTGCCATCGCCGGGTCCCAGGGACGTTATCATACTTCGATTTTATGGATGTAAAACACATCCAGAATAACCAGAAGAGAGGATGATAAAAACAGAGAACAGATCTCTTGGAGGAGAATCCAGGTCAACAGTTAATTAGCAGAGGAGAAGAGGAGGAGGCTTAATGCAAAGGAGTTGTTCCCAGAAGCCTGTGGAAGGCAATCCCCGCCTGGCAGAGGAGCAGCTCTCCTGCCCGGGGAGAGCTGCCAGTCCTCTCGGGCTGGAGGGTGCCCGGGGTCCATGCCCAGTGGCCGCAGCACCCCTCTTGCCACTAACCTCTCCTCCGGCTCCCAAATCCCACCCTCTTCCTCCTGGCCCTCAGGAGCATTTCCACTCTGAAATACTTGTGCTGTCTTCATCATCCCACCTCCACCTCCGCTGTCCCAGTGAAAGAGCACCTTCCCTGCTGGTGAGATTTAGGATAAGCTTGGTGCTTTGGACAGAGTTCTCTCATCTGACAACCTTTTCTCTTTGCCATGTGTATTTTGCCCTGAGACGTAGTAGTAAAACTCTTCAATTAGTCTTTCTCACCCTTACCCACAGCTCAGCCTATTTCTTTAGCTTGAATATTGACAACATAAATGTCTTTTCCCACTTTTTCTCTTCCACTACTTGTATCACATCCCTCTGCTACAGAAGCCCATAATCCGATTGTGTTTTGTTGTTTGACTCCTGCCCTTCATGTAGTACAGGTTTTTAAAATCTGTTGCTCTCTCCTTGATTGTTGGGAGATCAGTTGCGAGGCCTGATGGTTAGATGTGTGTATCGCCCATCAAGGTCATGGGAGAAATGGTGTCCCAGACTTCTGAGAACTCTGAGCCCAAACCAAAGAATGCACTGACCACAAGCAGTACTTTTTGAAAATTCGTTGCCTGTATAGAGGACGGCTGGGAGCAGACCACCACTGCCAGCATTTTTAAAGCACACTGCCACTTGAAGTAGTCCTGAGCATGTCAGCTGCTGGTGTATGACTGGCTCTCGGCTTTTGCCAACTTCTCTGCTTTGTTTCTTTTGTGGGATTAGGCAAAAAACATTGGCAGTAGTGACAGGGTATTTTTGAAAGAAACTATGCATAAATACCTGTCCAGAAACATGTAATTGTTGAGGTCACGAGCTCTGTGGTGGCAGACCTTTGCAGAGCTGACTACAGGAAAAACACTTTCAATCCAAGTTCTGTTGGCAGCGCACAAACAGCACGTGATAGTCTATATACTTTTCTTTTGCTCAGTTTACGTGGGTTTTTTTCAGCACGTGATAGTCTATATACTTTTCTTTTGCTCAGTTTATGTGGGTTTTTTAATGCATATCTTTGAAAAAACACAATTATATCAATATTGTATTTATGTCAGTTGACATGTGAAATCTGGGTTTCCTTACGTAAATTGTGTAATTTTATGAAGTGGTGCATTTAGAAGAAGTTGTTTAAGGTTATACCATTAATTCGTGAAGTTAAAGTGCATCACATCGTAAATAGGTTCCCACCCTTGTTGATTTGCAGCCTACAAATAGGCCATCAAGAAGATTTTCTGTAATCCGTTTGTCATTTATCATAATAGCTTATAATTCACTCCTGTTGCTGCCACCTTTCTCCTCTGCCATGTTACACTTCTTCACCTGACCTCTGCTCGCCTACTTGTTGTCTACTCTGAGAGATTTTAAAGTTTCCCTCTGCTTTTTTTCCGCTTGTTTGAGCTCCTGCTAAGTGACACTGCTCTGTTGAGCCATCCTTAGATTGTTCCTTCTTTGATCGCTTCAAATTGGCTCATACTTTGTGCTAGTTCTGGTTTAAAATTAGGCAGCTACTTAAGTGCTTTGCTGAAGTTGGGTGTCCTTCATGTAATTCAGTTTAATCTTGTCCCTGCCTTGCGGTCTCCCCTCACTGCCTTGCGGTGATTAGTACCATTCTCCTCTGATATAGGCTCTTGCAGCAATGTCAATTTTGCAGTTACTTTTCTTGTTGAACTGGTAGGAAAAGATCATTAACTTGTTGTCCGCGGTCTATTCCTGGTTGCCAATGAACTGTTCCCCACAAACCAAGGGTCAAGAGTTGCCCTAATGTATGGCTGATAAGCCCCTACTCCAGTAGCTGCAATCTCCGCACTTGTACCACACCATCAAGTATAAATGTACACCCAGTAGCGGGATAATGACACGGAGCCACCACTGCAGCTTCCGTCGAGATGAGGTTTCAAGGACTGAAACTAATAGCTGTTGCAAAAGCTATCAAAATTATATTAAAAAACACAGTATTGCTCTTTCTACTTAGGCCTTTCATCCAAGGATCCCAGCACACATTACAAACACCAAGCCAGGCACTTTCCCCTAATGCTGCTTCACTCTCCCAGGTTTCCACCTTTAATGCCACCCACCTGTCCTAGAGCTTTGATTTCTTTTCTCACCTTTTCCACTACTCCATTTCTTCCAGAGCTTACACACACTTTCTCTATTCCTACTCCCTTTGCAATAAAAGTCCTGATTTCTGTCGCTATCTCTTGGCTGCTTCTCATCCTCTCTCTCCACCACAGGCCCTCCACCACTGGCCATTTACTTCAGCAGCCCTCTGACCGTTGCTGCTGCTCTTTGCAGATGCAGAGAGAGCATTGTTCTTTCCACGTCCTGCCCCGGTGGATGAGGGAGCCCCTTGCCCCGCCGCAGGCGCTGGCGGTCCCCGCTGTGCCGGCCGAGGAGCTCCCATCCTGCCGGGGGTGAGCAGGGGCCGAATGTCTACACTTGCGGGTAAACCACTTCGCCTGCTATTAAGGGCAAGCAAATTTCCTTGTACAGTGGAGGCGCCGAGATGCTCCGTTAAGTGGTTCCTATAGCAACTGTATCCAGGTGAAAACTCCTGCAAGAGCTCCCCTTCCCCCTTCCCTCTCCCCACCTCTCCTTTCTTTGCAGTGGTTTTTCGTGGCAGGGGGTGAGTGAAAGGGATGCTAACCGGGAATTTAACTGCCTTGGGTTACCCACACAAAACATGTGTTAAGTGCTGTCGCTGGGAAGTGGCACCGCGTGCCCACGCGATCTGTTGGGTGGCTCATGGGCCAGCCAGGTATCAGTGACCGTGAATGATCAATATGTCTGGACTGAGGAAACACCTTAATTTTGTGGAAGGAGAACATCAACTGATTTTTAAGGCTTTGCAAAGGTGTTTATCTGCCACCTTCGTTCTCTTGTACTTGTCATCCAGGTCCTGCTCTGTGCCCAACAGCCCTGATGCAGAAATCACCACCTCCTTCTGCAGCAAAACTATAATGGAGTGCTAAGCAAGGCAGTTAAGGTCTCCTGGGCACAAGAAAGGAAATTCTCCAGAATAAGTTGCTACAGCATCCAAGAGGGGAAAATACAGACATCATCTCCCTAAGGTGAAGGGAGGACAGGGCCGTGCCTGTGTGGAGAGCTTCACCTGGGACTTCCACTCAGCCTAAACGATGGGTGCAATGGCCACATACCAAGGTCCGCTTTCAGGTCTGCTGAGCCCGTCCTACCGTGTGCAGGTGCAAGGGACTCTGAGTTACCCTGAGTTCAACCAGCAAAGCTGACTGGGTAAGTGTAGATGAGCATCCTCAACCCTTTATCTAAGCTAGCTGGCTTTGCCGCAGAGACACTTAAGGAGTGCCCAAACCCTTTCTTTGGCAGTGCAATTGGAAGATAACATTCAGCACTGTGATATGGTAACAAAGAGCTCTTGGGATGGGGGCACCATCAACAGAAAAACTGATTTCAGAGCCATATTCAACGGTCAGAGCAAGTCCTGTAGGTGATAACATAGCTTAGGAAGCACTGAGTTCAGCCTGGCCAGAATTAGAAGCAAGAAGGAGATAGCCCATAGGTTATGACACATCTCCTTTGCCAGGGTCTTTGCACAAATTATTGGACCTCAAGCTTTTCTCTCCAGCCATAAGGGCTAGAAATGCACTCTTCGTTCAAACAAAAAGTTAAAGCTATGGAATAGCAAGAGCAGTAGGAGTTGTAAGTAGAACCAATATTTCCATGGCCACAACAAATATATAAAAATTGGCAACACTGAATTTGTTTACATATCTAATCACCTCCTGATGGAATCAATAAGAATCACCCCATTGCTATCAGGAAGTTTCCCATGAGTCCAGAAATTGCTATTTCTGCTAGCAATCATTCCAGCTATGTGGCAGTTGCAATATAGGAGCGAGAAATCACAAGAAGCTGAAAAAACCACCGATTTCAGCGTTACGTCCCATATTCAGATCTGAAGCTGCTCAGTGTTTAGATCTCCATCATCCTTAGTACATGCTGCTCACGGTAGCTGTTTGATGTTGGCAAATTACTGACACAGTCATATCCTCTGAGTAGTTGCTGATAACTATGAGCAGCCCCACAGCCAATGTTCAGGGTCAGATTCCCCTTTCCCTGCCCCACCAGACTCTGCTAGGACACAAACACAGCTATGCAGGGCCTTATCTGACCCACCAGATGCAGAGACCTGAATTTCTCACTCCCTGCTATCAGCCTACACCTGCTTACGCAGGCACCCGGGGTGCCCAAAGTGTGGCTGTGCCAGAAGGTGCTAGGACAAAGGTGCCAGCAGATATCCAGAGTGGTGGTGATTAACCTTAGAAGGGTTCCAGCACTTCTACAGTGCCGCACTGTGAGATATCATTTACAGCCAGAGGAGGGTCTTCCTAAACTATGTGCCGGTGCTGTATGCTCAAACCGTACAGCCAGGCTATGGATTTGATGACTAATCCAGCATGGAGAGAAAGAGACCCTGTGCCAACACATTTATCATTTACCTCTCATGGGGAGAGGGATGGATGTTTTTTGTTTTTCTCCTCAGGGTTCCCTCCTTAGGTCTCAGTAAAGGACCTTCTTTAACTTTTTGCAACTTTAGGTTTACCATACCATACTGACCTGACTCACTGTAGGGGATCACAGGATAATTCAGGCTGGGAGAGATCTCAGGAGGTCTTGATCCAACCTCCAGCTCACAGCAGGGTCAGCTCCGAGATCAGATGAGGTTGCTCAAAGCTTTATCCAGCCAGATATTGAACCCCCCGGGGATGGAGACTGCACAGACTCCCTGGGCAACCTGCTCCAATGCTTGATTGAATCTCCTTGTCAAGGACTGAGAAGGGCCAATCCATTGACATTTTAGGGACTCTGGAGGCTTCACAATCTGTGGTGGAGTATGTCTAGTGAGAGAAAATGTCTGACAGGATTCACTGGCTCCAGGTTGCTATCAGGACCTAGGCAGAAAGATGTGACTGCCAGTGATGGAAAGGAAGATGTGGAAGGAGGAGACCAACGAGAGACCAAGACCATGCCTAAAACTAGCTCCAAATTATTGAAAGTGGCTCTAATCTCTTTGAATCTGAGAAAAGACCAGATACCTTTCCTTTAGACTCCTACTTGTAAAATCTGGTGCTCTAAATTCATAGCTTGCCATTGCATCTCTGAAGTGCAGAGTCCTCTTGCTCCTGCTTGCGAGAAGCAACAGGGAGTGATTTTTGCCTTGACTTAGAAACTGCAAGAGGAAAACTCTTGATCAGAATCTGTAGAATATGTAAGGGAATTACTGAATCATCTTTAAAACTACCTGAAAATAACTCAAAGTCTCTGCCGATCTGAACTGTGCTGTCAGCTCTCCCCAGGGACTGCCACCCTTGGGGTAATTGCGATATATCACACGTTGCTTGACATGCTGTGGAACAGGAAGAGCAGCGCAGCTGCCAGAGGCTGAGAAGCAGAAGCTCCAGACAAGGAAAAGGCAGGGTCCCATGGCTTCTTTAAGGATCCCAAAAATAAAAGCCAGAAAAATTATTCTGAAAATGCCTGAAGAGCTGTGAAAAGCCGTGGCCTAGCATCTCCAGCCTTTCTCCTGCCATGCTCAGCTCTCTGCTCTACTTCATTGTACCCCACTGACAACATGGCTGCTGCCAACCTCATTGCTTCAAATTTATTTTTGATGCAAAAAATGTTGCAGCAATGGAGACACTGTGATGAACCCGATGCTGTCACAAAGTGAGGGACAGCTCTCCAACTAAGTATGGTTTTATAAGCCATACTTAGTAGGGTCATACTATGGCTGAGTAGTAGAGTTAGTAGAGCCATATTATGGCTGTACAGTCCTGACACCAGTTATGATCCGAGTAAAACCAAGAAGCAATCTCCAGGTGCAGCAGGAAAAATGAGACAGCAGTAAGCGGGTGGTCTGGGAATCTCACTTTGTTATAACCGTTGAATATCCCAGACATGTGCTGACCTTCACGTGAGCCAAATGCCCTGTGACTGGTGTGACCCAAAAGGAGCCAGCACAACCTCGTCCTCCGTGTCACCAGACTCTGCCCAGCAACTCTTGCCAAAATCAGGGCCTTGAGAAGGCAAAGCAAAAGAGAAGCATCCTTTTTTTGTGCAGGTTTATGGCTAAGACAGGAAATAGAGATAGCGATCATATGCCCTTGGGAAGAAATGCCTTTCTGGCAATGATGTAGCTACATAGACCCCCTAGCTCTCAGCTGCAGTAGGACTACATGGCTGCACGTGGTGAGAGACAGGAGGGGAAGGTTACAAGCGCTCTGCTTTTTCTACCTAGAAAAATATGCCAGCACCATTTTCTATTTATGTGGGACTAGCGAAGGGAGGACTGGTGAGAGGGGAGAAGGGGGCTCTCGGGAAATGGAAAACAGCAGGAGAGCTGGATTTTCTTTGCTACGCTATGCAAATAAAGCAAGCAAACATGACTCTGAAACTGAGCTGATAAATCTGATTCTCATTTCTCGAGAAGGCTCCTTTCTACCGACCTGACAATATATACATGCATTACAGTGGAGACAAATTACTCTCTGCAAATGAGAATCTCGCCAATTCATTTTTATAACTTACCTGCCTCCTCACCACCAACACATGATTGTTTGACAATTGAATAATGCTTAGAGATGTGCAAATAAATGCAAATAAAAAATGTCAGAACTCCCAAAATTGAGGGATTGGCATTTTTTTTTCACATGCAGCAGCCAAGCTGGTGCCACCAGCTTGTTCATTCTACAGAAGTTCATTCTACACAGCAGTGGCCAGTAACAAACATTGCATTGCAAGGAGAAGAAATAACCCGAGCCTTGGATGATATGTACTGTGCACATTTACTATGCAAACAAACTATGTGCCTGCGAGGGGAGCAACATTTGGATTCAGCTACGCTGGAAGCCTGCCACAGCTTAGGGAAAATGTGTGTGAAATGGCTGGAATCAAAAAAGAGCCTTTAATGTACCTCGGCTTTTCGACACATGTTTTTGGCTTCGGAGCTGAGTAACTTTGTCGACTCTGAAGAACATACAAAATCGTTTTGACGCGGAGGGAGCAGAGAGTGAGAAATTACCATAAATGCAGCCAAACATTTGCTGTTTCTGAGCGGTTAGCTGTGAATTCTCCCTAAGCTGCTGGGAACTGATCGAGGAGATGTTTTCTGTATGACACAGACCCTGTGTAGGTGTTTGCCTAGTACGTTGGGAGCAAAAGTCCTGTTGGCTTTCCAGCTACGGTGCTGGAGATTCCTGCACCACCACAAGAATGCCTCGGGTTTGCGGAGGGCACGTCATCACCGTTTCTTACTGCGCTGTTGTATTTGCTGGCCCTCACTCAGTACTGGTAGATCAGCAATGTTTTTTAAGCTTCCAGGTGTCTTTTAACATTGCTGTAATCTTCCTTATTCAATTCTTCTTCATCAAATCTACCTCCTCTGGATGGAAGATTTTTCTTCTGCTGCACATCCGTGCAACAACACCTGCTGCTGCCTGGAAAACCGGAGAGGCTGGGGCTGAAACAGCTGCCAAGGCCATCAGCCATCGCTCCTGACTCATGGACAAGCACCGAGTGGATGACTCAAAATTTCTCTTTGATTTCCCTTCCCACCAGGGAAAACTGCTGTTGCCTCAACTGCAGAAGGCAGCTTTCCATCATGCCTGGCTCTCAGCCAGCGTCACGGCCACATCCCTGGGGAGCGATGCCTCGCCTGCCTGGGGATACTGGCAGGGCGCACCCTGGACCCGCTCTGAGAGCAGGGCCCATCGCGGCAGCTTCTCAGAGGAGGGGTTGGCTCAGCAGCACAGCACGACCTTCATGGGAGATGGTGGGACATGCAGTTGGGAAGATGCACGGCTCAGTGGAGGATGCGCCGGCTCGGTGCCAAACGCTCTGTCTGTGACCACATCAGCTCAGAGCTCAAGGTGTTTCACATTGCCTCTGACCAGACTTCACTCTAGGGTGTTTGTGTGATTTTTGGTTGTTTCAGCAAACACCACAGAGACCTACCCTCAGAAGTGGCTACCATATTTTTCAGCTGATATTAGAGAAATGAGGAGCTAAAATGGAAGATGCTTAAAATTTAGCCTTATTTTTTGAGTTGCATGTGGCACCTTTTTAATTTCCACTCGCCTTTTCTCTCCTTAGTTTACTCTGGCACTAGCAGCAGAAATGCCAAACATCACAAGACAAATTGTTCTCCTGGTAGTTCAAGCCCAGAGGGCAAGACAAAATGCTGGAAATATGGCAAGGAAGTCTGCACTATGTCATATTCACAAATTAAGCATCCCCCATTCAAAAGACTGCTTTCCCTCTGCCATAGAAAAGTCCGTATTTTCCAGGGTCAGTTGTCCTGACTACAAGTTTTGACCTAGATCCAACACATCAAGTCTACGGAAAAAACCACACAATTCTTTATATCCAGTTCCAAGGTACTCCGCATCACATAGAAATCAATTGCAAATTAGCAACAATTTGGCATGGAACCTTTAATTATTTTAAGGGAAAATTTGCTTGATTTAAACAATTTAAAGGGCATGGGAATAATTTAGATGTTTTTAGGAAGCATGGGTATTTGGAGAGATTACCTCATACAAAGTAGTCTCAAAGGTTTCTGAGTTCTCACCCACGTTGAGAAACCATGGTTCCTTCTCACAAAAGTTTGTAAATACAATTACTAACAAAAAACAATGATAAAGCAACAATATTCTTGGAGGAAAGTAGTATAAACCAAAATGGTGTATACGCTCTGCAGTTATCCGTGTTCATGGACTAGGTTTCTGCAAAATGTAAGGACAGTCCTTGGCTCAGATGAAATATTTATTAGTAATAAATAATTGTTGTAAAGCTTCAAACCCCGCCACTGAGCCTGGACTCCATTGCACAAGGCTTACTGGGCCTTTCCTTTACCCTCCTCTGTAATTCAGGTTTGCATTTGTGGAAATTGGGTTTTCTTTGGAAAAACATGGCTGTTGTACAGACAAATAGACTTTATAGGGAGTCACCCTTCACCTGTCAGATTAAACAGCAGTTCTGTTTTATGAAGTACACTCTGTAAATGTCTTTACATACAGAAAAATAATTGCCTGTGTCTATAAAAAACTCCGATGTGACAGAAGACCCAGACTACAAAAGGCAGTACCAGCCCTAGGATTAAGGCTATCTGACTACAGTGAGATAGTCAGCTTTTTGTTGAATGATACCCAAAACACCCTATAGTTGCAATTGTATTTCGCAAGCAGACTAGAGAAAGCTTTTGTCTTTCAGAACAATTTTAATGGAAATTATTTCAATTCTTCAAGAAATTAAAAGCAATAGAAATTAAACTTTTCCCCACTGAGCTCATGGATCGTACAAAGTTACGTGAATGTGGTTTTGATAAATAATCATAGTAATGCAGTATGTTATAGTATCTTTGAAACTACCTGGAATATATGATATTGCAAGTACTTGGTAAGCACAGCACAAAGGACATATTCTCTGCTCTTCATCTGAAATAGGAAAGCTATTTAGTACTTTGTAAAACATGTTAAATGAAGTTTGCTCTCTCTTGGAGATAGCTATTTTTTCTTCATTTTGTGCGGGTGGAATGTTTGAAAATTGCACAAGACAGGCAATTTTGGCACTTCAGCTTGGAGTACCAAATGTTAGCAAATCATCCTGAATGGATCTGAAGTTTAAGGCTGTAATGTTATTCTGTGTGACAGCGGATGCATTTTCATTTTCACCTATTTACATATTCACCATCAGAAATGCATGGTAGTTATTGTGTAGAAGGGACCCATTTAAGAAGAAAAGGCAGATACCAATTTTAAAAGTCATTAGTCAAAGAGCATATATGCACCATGAATTGTATAATAAAGCTTTAACCAGAACTGTTTATAGGAGGAACTGGACAGGTGCAAAGAGCCAAAATATTAGAAACAGACATGGTCAGGTCTTCACAGGGGATGCCGAGTTCCTGCGGGTCATGATGCAGTAGAAAACCACCCACCATGTAGAAAGTGAAATAGCTCAGCTCTATTTCTCAACAAGTCCACACTGCATTTACTCAGGAAAGTAATAACCCAGTTCAGTGAACACAAAACATCCCATCCAGGGCTCCCTTTCTGTTCCTTCCCCATCTCTGGTGACCTCAGGCCTGGGAAGGAGAGTTGCCATGATACTACAATTCATGCAACTGAGTTGCTCTTTTAGGTGGAGGGTTGTGGCTGTCATTATTTCATTCTCACTGGTATTTCTGCTCCTGGTTTCCCCACACAACCAGCTCTGCTGCTTTTGGGAACTCCCTGGTGCACATCTGAGTGAAATGTCCAAGTACTGCCAAAGGAGTGTGTGAGGAGCGCTGGTCTCCCAACCTTGGTGGCTCAGGCATGAAACAGAAAGTGGGTTGTGAGTACAAAGTGACAGGACGGGATGAAAGTTATTTAGCTAGGTGCTTTAATGGGGGATTTTTTTTAAATATAGGTTTCACTTTGCTGCCAGTAAATTACAGTGATGATGGCAGGAACCACTTAACCACCCAAGAGCACTGCATCTCCACATCGACTCCGAGCTACAGCTCACCTGCCTCAGCACCCAGTGGAGTGTGCTACGAACCCCACCTCCGCATGGGGACCTCTCCTATAGATACCACGATGGCACCAAGACCACAGCAGCTACTCCAAGGTGACAGAAGCAGCAACAAAAACAGTACCACAACTTCAAGGTCAAAAATCTAATTTTAAAGGAGTCAAGAAATACTTTTGACGGAGGCAGGTGATGTATTTTCCCATTACTGGCTACTTAGATCTCTAATAAAAGGTCTAGTAAGGATCGCTTCCAGAAGCAAACATGGTTATCTGTGTGTAGGACACCATCAGGCAGCAGGCACGATTCACTTGCCTAATTAACCCAACACTTCTGTTGTTGGCCCGTGTCATGTAATATTTCATTTCACCGTGGGAAAGGTTTGCTGCGTTTCCTCTAGCAGCATTGCTTGTAGAGCTTCCTCCCTCCAGCATCCGAGCAAGCACAGCTCGCCGTCCTGGCTGAAGCCACAGACCATTGGCTCTTCTGGTTAAAAAGTGATCTTGCTTCAGCAAAGTCTCAAGTGTTCTCTCTGAAGACAATACTTAATATCCAGAGCATTAAACAAATTGGTGTGTGTGAGCTTTGGAAGAAAAGGCATTTGAGTTTGAATGCAAAGGCCAGTCCTGGGTAAAACTGGGGTCTCCACTCATACAGAGCCACATCTGTGATAATCAGAGCTGAAAGGGAAGCTTTAACCTCTGGGGTTGATGGAGACCAAAATGATGAAAGGATTTTTCAGATGTGAAAGACGGATCAAGAGTTTTACTAAACCCTGGGTCGGTGGGAAGGTTGAAAATTGCTTTTGCAATGTTCCTGTATCTGGGACATTTCAGGCTGAAGCAGGTGTGCCTCACATCTTGAACATTTCATGTGTTTCCATTTCATTCCCTCTATTTTCAATTCCCATTCCCTCAGATTTTATTTACTTGTTTCTTCCAACAATACGATAGCAAAAAACAGCCAAGCTGCAAAGCTTCTCTCTAAATGCCTGATTTAAATAATGCATCCATTAATTTTTACACCAATAGTGGTACCACATAAAATAGTACATTATTTTTCAGAACCTGACTCTGCAAACATTAGACCATTTGACTAAAATATTCCTAATGTATAAATAAAGTTACTCTTGTGCATTAGTGTTTTCAGGCTCAAAGCTTTAATGTGTTATTTTAAAATAAAAATATTTTCCAAGGTGCAAAATATAAATGCGACTATATTTAAGTCTTCACTGAAATGAAGCATGAAAAAAAATAGTGATGAAGGCTTTTCTTCCTGCTACTGAAACAGAGGACTTCCACCAATTTTAACAGAACATCTTTAATATATACCTAGAATATTATGTGTATAGTAGGTTGTTACTCTGTGATTGGTTTGGCTGATTACAATGATTACAGTAAGTTGGCACAATAGTATAGCTACCTGGTGAAAGTACTTCTCTAAAGCCTGCAGAAATCTGCTCACTGGAGCCCATATTGTATGTTTGGAGGTCAGAAATTCTGATTTACAAGCAGCTTTTTAACACTGGTTACATTTAGGTTAAAAGTAAAGCTCAGTATTTTCCAAGTGCTCCTTAAAATAAAATTAAAACCCCTTTCCTGTGGACTGAAATATTCTATTATAATTTTGTCAAATTTTAAGAGATTGTCTTACCTCCTGTATGGGCTAAATCCAAGACAGGTTATTTCAAAACATATTAAAGTAACATTTTGCTCTCTACATGTAACATGGGAAGTGTTTAACACCACTGAACTTGTCTGTGATCTGGATAGGGCATTGCAATGGTGATCCCCTTTGCCAGAGCTGTGCTCTTCCATGGAGAGGTTTTGCTGCCCAGCTTTAGGTATGCACTTAGGCAAGCGTCACCGGGAGGAAGGAGCGAGAGCTGAGTTCACACCGATGACACCTGCCACCCATGAGAGGAGCAAACATGGGCATCTCTGCCCTCGGATGTCTTCTTTTTTATACACAGATGCAAACGCCTGTATGCAGCTGAACGTCACCAGCATGGGGCTGGATTGGCTTTGCAGGCTCAACTTCTCCCATCTCCCTTGCAAGCGGGGCACCTGGTCCCCAGTGGGCGCGGGGGCTGAAGGGTCCCAGCAGTGCCTCTGGCTGAGGACAGAAGTCAGGTCTTCCTTGTGACCCCTTGCGCAGGGGTGGGGGGTGGATGGGACGGCTGTCGGCCTCAGAGGGGAGGCTTTAATCGGCAATTCTGCATTTCAACAAGTTGAATAACGAAGCCCTGGACATCTCAGATCTTCACACAAAGAAGGAAGCAATGCCACACAATATCGCTTCCCGACACCCGTCCCTCCCTGGCATCAAGTGCAGCTCATTAATGGCTGGTGAAGCTGCTGTGAAAGACCTGCCGTTCTCCCGGTGGGGCTCCCTCCACATGTGGGGGCATTGCACCCCTTTGTAGGGGCTGAATGGCAGGCAGCACAGAGCTGCTGGCCACCATGCTCCCTGGCCGCATACTGTCAATGGCTTTCTGTCAGCAAGGGGGAGAAACGCCCTCACTCCATTGCAGGGAGTATTAAATGCTTTTAGCAAGCAATGACCACCCTTAATGATTTCCAAGAGGGGAAATGAACCTCCAATCAATTATGACACTTGATTAGGTTACTTAAATTGCTGAATCTCCAGCAAAATCAGCAGTGCCGACTCCCCGACACCATGTGTGTGATTCGATGGCCCTTATAGTGATGCAGCGCTGCACACCTCCTGTTTTATGTATGTTCCCTTTGCTGTTACTCAACTTCCACCTCATTACCAGGAGCGCGAGTTTCCACCTCCTCACTTCCCAACCTTATTTGAGCATCGCTCTGGTGATCGCCCAGTGATTTTTAGGCAGATTTTTTTCCTTGAAATGCTAATGCATTCCCGATGAAAACAAACACAGGCCTGTGATTGAAATATTGCCTTTCCTCAGTTTTATTTCAAATTAAACAGAAATGCAACTTCAAAGCCATCGAAGCAATGGATGACTATCAAAGAGAGCACAGATCTATGATAACATGAAAGACCACTTTAATAGGAAAGTCTTATAGGAATTTCTAGTGAACATTAATAGCATGTAATTCACTTATTTGCTAATTATAAGAGTGGCAGTGGAATATTGAAAACGGCATGCTGTGTTATCACAGCGCTGACCCCGCTGAGAAGACAACATCCGCTCTTCTTCCCACCCCACCACCTTTGCCCCCTCCGAGGGGGCAACTGAGAGGAGCCTGCGGTTCCTCTTTGCTGTTTGGTGCCCTGGAGCTCTGTGCCCCTCCCTCTGGCCCGACACCCCTCTATGTCATTTGTCCCATTCATTAGCGAGAGGGGGGGTTTAACCCTGCACACTAGAAGTGAAAAATCTGTGGGTGACTACATTCACTAAATCCCCTGACCAAGGTGGAAGGACAGATGGCAGATTGGAGGATTCAGAGTCCATGGGAGGTGTAACAAAATACGGACCCATCTGGGTCGAGTCCCAAGGAGGGTAGGGGTTGTACTGAGGTCGAAGCTCTCCTGCAGTCTGTAAGCCTGTTAAAAGGCAGCTCTGGCAACCTGAGCAAGACTGTTTTGGCAGGAGAAAGCAAAAAATGAGGTATCTTTTATGAGAAGATACAAGCTTCAGATTGTGGTGGGCTGACCCTGGCTGGATGCCAGGTGCCCACCAAAGCCGCTCTATCACCCCCCTCCTCAGCTGGACAGGGGAGAGAAAATACAACAAAAGGCTCATAGGTCGAGATAAGCACAGAGAGAGATCACTCAGCAGTTACTGTCATGGGCAAAACAGACTCAACTTGGGGAAACTAGTTTAATTTATTAACAATCAAATCAGAGTAGGGTAATAAGAAATAAAACCAAGTCTTAAAACACCTTCCCCCCACCCCTCCCTTCTTCCCAGGCTTAACTTCACTCCCGATTTTTCTCCACCTCCTCCCGCCCAGCAGTGCAGGGGGACGGGGATTGGGGGCTGCGATCAGTTCATCACACATTGTCTCTGCCGCTCCTTCCTCCGCAGGGGGAGGACTCCTCACACCCTTCCCCTGCTCCAGCGTGGGGTCCCTCCCACAGGAGACAGTCCTCCACAAACTTCTCCAGTGTGGGTCCTTCCCACAGGCTACAGTTCTTCACAAACTGCTCCAGTGGGGGTCCCTTCCATGGGGTGCAGTCCTTCGGGAACAGACTGCTCCAGCATGGGTCCCCCATGGGGTCACAAGTCCTGCCAGCAAACCTGCTCCAGTGTGGACTCCTCTCTCCATGGATCTACACATCCTGCCAGGAGCGTGTTCCAGCGCGGGCTTCCCACGGGGTCACAGCCTCATTCAGGCATCCACCTGCTCCGGCGTGGGGTCCTCCTCCACAGGCTGCAGGTGGATATCTGCTCCATCATGGACCTCCATGGGCTGCAGGGGGACAGCCTGCCTCACCATGGTCTTCACCAGGGGCTGCAGGGGAATCTCTGCTCCGGTGCCTGGAGCACCTCCTCCCCTCCTTCTTCACTGACCTTGGGGTCTGCAGAGTTGCTCCTCTCACACATTCTCATTCCTCTCTCCAGCTTCAATTGCACAGGGGTTTTTTTTGTTCCCCCTTCTTAAATATGTTATCCCAGAGGCGCTACCACCGTTGCTGAAGGGCTTGGCCTTGGCCAGCAGTGGGTCTGTCTTGGAACCAGCTGGCATTGGCTCTATCGGACACGGGAGGCTTCTAAGAGCTTCTCACAGAAGCCACCCCTGTAGCCCCCCGCTACCAAAACCTTGCCATGCAAACCCAATACACAGCTACATAAGTGTTGGGTGAGAGCTACACTGCTATAAATTCAGCAAACTTTACCAGATAAAAATGACCAACAGGGTCTCAGACTGTAAATTCCTTAAAATAGCAGAAATATTCCTGAATAGGTGGTGTGGGATTCCCCCAAAAAAATGGAAGTTTCATTTATTACCATTTCCTCAGCGCAGACCCAGCAGCATGGCAAGTGACAGAGTGAAAGACCCTGCCTGGCAAATCACTGGTGGGTCTGGCTGCCACCTGTACACCCAGGCACAGGTCCTCCACTGGTGGGTGGCAGGTAGAGGTGCAGAAGGGGACCTCTGCCCACCCAGCCGCACCCTGCCCTGGGATAAGGACTTGCCAGTAACCCTCGTAGAGTCTCCTGCTCTCTTCTGTGTTTATCCTGATCTCAGATCTGAAACGTGTAGCTCAACATGGTAAACATTCCCACAGAGACTCTTGGCTTCAGGAGCTAAATATTTTCTGAAAAATAAAAATTTATGTCCAGATACATTCTGGCTAATGCCACAGGGTGTGCCCAGGTGGGGACATACAACGGCTTGCACAACGAGGTGTCCTTGGAAAACCAGCAGCTTCTTCCAACATTTCAAAGTAAGCAAAACCAGAGCACCCTCCTGCAGGAGAATTATCTACCCAGGGGAAGGTTTCTCCCCAAATGACATCCACCTGGGAGCCTGCCATCACTTTGTAAAACAGATACATTGAGATATAGACAGAGAGGCACAGCCCAGGCCCTGGTGCCACTCTGCATACTGGACACTGGCGAAACACCTACAGCGCGCAGCCATGGGAAGCAGGCACAAGCATTCATCCTGCAAGACGTACCTCCCTGAGGAACGCCAGATCCTTTGCCTCTGAGGTGGTCCCAGCCTGAATTCAACATTTTTCACCCTCTTCAGCTCAGTGGCTATTGTGGCTTTTACCTCTTTTGCATTTCCACATCTTTCTTGCTCTCTCTACAATTACATTTTTTCTTTCCTCAGATGTTTTTCCAAACCCACTAATGCAATATTTGACTTACCCCATCCCCTCCCAAACTAACCATATATTTGTTTTCAAGATTTTCCAGCAGTAGGTTGAAGAGGTTCAACTCCTTTTTTGAACGTCGGGCAGTTTCTCCAATCACTTGAAGTCTCAGTAAGAGCAATCAGTGATGACGATTAACGGTGCTCACTACAGAGCTGATGCTGAAGTGCCTCAGATGATCACTGTTGCTCATCGTTCATCGTAGCTATAAAAGTCACCAGCTTGCACCATAGAGACATCCTCCTGTGAAGGCAAAAATGCTCCTCCATGACGGTTGCCCCACTCAAAACAAGACACCCATGTCTAGTTGCCGGCAGCACTAGTGGCACGTCTCTGATGGGAAGATTTGGCTGTAGGGATGCTCCTCCCAGCCAGGCTCTCCCAGCAGCTGACCGCTCCAGGCACAGAGCCTCTGGTCTGACCTCTTATAGCTGCTCTTCAGGCATGCAGGACCTTCACTGTATTAAGGTGTTTTTGTACTGTGACACTTACCTCTGAGCTACCTTGTCAATATGCAGAATATTTACATTTCTTGCTATGGGGAATCTTCTCTTGAGTCAGTCCTGTGGTTCTTCCCTGCCCCTTTCTCCTGTTTTCAAAACCTTTGTGGAAATGGCAAAGGTGAGACCAGCATGAGACTCTTCCACCTACTGGAACTGGCTTCAGCAAAACCGAGGAGGAAGCTCCCTGAGGGCTCTTGCTAATATGACTTCCTAGGGGGAAAATCACTTCTATGATGTTCTCAACTTACAGAACTGAAGCTCACAACACGGTTCCAACAGAATGGGCTCCAGCCACTGGACTCCAACCAGTGCCCCTTGGAAGCATCAAATATTTGAGAATTTGTACACCTTGCTCAGTATTTTGAAAGTTTGTAAGGAGTTTGAATCTAGTTAAGATGTTGTATTTAAATCCCTGCCTCTGCAGTCTTCTGAAGGAGGAGTGGAAGGAGACCCATACCCCTTACACACAGAAGGATCCGGCAGTTCAGCGGTGCCCAGGGAGCAGCTCCATACACACCATGAACAACCCGGTGGGGCTTCCTAAAGTCCATGGCTGCAGACCATTTTTACTCCATGTTCTCAGGCTCCAGGTTCTGATCCCACACCAATGTGAAATTGATAAACACCCTTTGACATCAATGAAGATAAAGCAGGAGGAGAGAAGGACCTGGGAGGCAGACTGCCTGATTTAGTGCCTTCTGTCATGGAAAAGGTTAGAGATGGTACAGTGCAAACTCACGTTGCATACCATTAACGCACAGCAAAAATCACTGCAGTGCTGAGCAGAACAGGAAAGCTATGGTGAGAAAGGACTGAAATGCTCGTCTGCACTTATCCCCTTTAACATGTCCATACTTCCGTACTGCCGTTCCTGCATCGCACCTACACCCTCTTGCTCAGCCATCACAAAGCATCAAGAAGAAGCCTAATCTTGATTACCAGCTCCAGTCCACTACATCTGAGGGAGAAAAATCTTTCAATGGCTCAATTCAGAACCTGCTGTAAAAATGCACAGCCTGAATTTGCTGTATAAATGTACAGCCTGAATTTGTCTAACTTGAGCTTCCAATCTCTCAGTCTTACTCTGCCTTTATTGTGAGGTTAAAAAGCCATCTCCTTATGGGACAATTTTCTTCTCCATAAAGGAACTCGAGAACTACAATCAGATCACCACTCAACTGTCTCCTAGATGAAACAAATTGACCAAGTTCCCTATGCCTTTCAGGTATGCTGTTCTTCAAGCTCGGAAGAGAGCTCATTTCATATCAGCCTTTTCAATCCAGAAGCAACCTGGATCCAGTCCATTTTATCCACTGAAGCTGAACCAGGGTGTCCCTTGCATCATCCTAACCTCTTCACTCAGGAGACTCTTCTTTCTTCTGCCTGCCCCCGAACATCACACATTCGTGCTGTTTTACCAATGGCCATCACAACCCACTCCATCCTCTCCTGCAGCGTATCCTGTGCTTTGTTTCTGTCTCACTGAGAGTCTCAGGGCAAGGGGGCCATGGCTGATGCTGTGTTTGTAAAAGCATCATGCATGCCTGGTGTGACAGAAAGGTACTGCTAAAGTGTGTGTTTTCTCAATAAACAATGTAACCTGAAAGCCCCAGATATCTGTATAACATCAAAGTTATTTTTAAAAAGAACAGCAATTTCTAAATATGTCATTGCAACCGCAAAAAAGGAGCCTATTTATAACTGTAATATATATATTCTATTTAAGATGAGTCACACGGTTTCTGCAGCTCCATCAAGTTGCAATCAAATCTCTACCCATTGGTTTTATAATTACTCTTTTAACTGCTGTAACACTTCTAAGGCTTACCCCATGCCAGACCCTCTTTGTGGTGCAGACAGCAAGCACCTACAAAGGGGAACAGACAGTCTCTAATGAGGCACGCTTCAGCCTACTAATGCCTAGAAATCACGTCCTGGGAAAGATGTACAGTACCAATGTAACCTTACCCGTGCTCACAGGCAACGAAACAGTATTTTGTTCTCTCTTCTAATGGACATTGATCATAGAGTAGCTGAGCAAGGAACAGAATCCAATGCACATTTTTATGAAATCCCTTACATTTCTTAGCACCTAATGCTTCGTCTGTGAAATGTCAAGTCAGAAGCTGGGAGAAAGTCACGTTCCCAGGCTGAAGCCGAGGCTCCCAGTAGGCAACACGCAGTAGCACCCGTCTTGCTGCCACATCTGCACAGCCCGTTTCGCTTCTGCAGTACCAGGGATCAGCTGCAGCCAGGACCTGGCTCTGAACAGACCAAAGAGCCACACCTGGTTGCAGTGCTGAGCGCTCAGGAGATGAGCCCTGCGGCAGGAGAGACAGAGAACTGAGCTCATACCTGTGGGATGAGGTCCGCTTTGTACTGCACCCTCTGCATTTTTAATATGCCCCAGGGAAAAAAAAAAAAGATTAATATGCCCTAGAAAGCCACTGAAGCAATAGCCTTGTAATGGATCCATCTACACTACTGGTTACATTAGACATCTTGCCATTTCACATGTATAATTTGGAGTGAATCCCTCTTTACAGTCATTCAACAGTAGTGTCATGTGATGTGCACGCATACATACCCTCTCAGATGCTGCTTTCCGCTTAGGACTGATTTTTATCCTTTCCCATTTTAACCTTCAGGCAGAAAAGGTTTTTTTTTATCTGGCCTCTTGCTGCCATGGTTTCCTGTTTGCCCTGACAACCTGCTGGGATCCTCCTCCATGGCGAACTGCCGCCCAACAAGAAAACGTGCTTGGGTCTCAGCTCTGCCAGCTCACACTCACCTGCACGGAGGGCAGAACAGACAGCTTGGGAAGGGAGGAGGAAAGCTAACATCTTAAATACTTCAGTCAGATTGATAAAACTCTTCTGCTAGAGCTTACACCTCTTTGTGCATTTCTAACCTGAACCGGTTCTCTTTGGTGTAAGAAAGCGGTACCGAGCTGAGCACAAACAGAATCATCACACCTTTGTTTTCTGGACTTGCTGGTACCACCCAGCCACCCCAATGCTTTCCCCAAGGGAGAAGTGGCTGTACAGTATTGGTTCGTTACCCAAGTCTTGAAAAACAAGGTCCCAACATTACTGCCAGCTTGACAGTCCTCTGAACAGCCCTGTGACTGGGACAATTTGTCCTTTTAGTCTTTATGGATGTTAGAGGCTTGCGTTGTATAGTTCCACTGCATCCTATTTGGACACTGCAAACCAATACCACAAAGGGAAACACAGCCCACCACCCACCCTCCCCAGCTGCACTATCTTGCCTTTTACATCTCATAAACTACCAGCTCCCTCAGGAAGGAAGTGCTTTTATTTTGCTCATGGCAGGAGGAACCCAAGGCTGGTGGCTGGAGTATTGGCAGGGCTGGTTTCGCATCCTCGGTGAGTCACCGAGCTGCCCCTCCATCAGGTGCAACGTAAATCCAGACCAGTGCCTGTTCCTTTTCATTAAGAGCCTTGAGCTCACTGCAGAAAAGATGAAAAGGGCTGGTCATTATCCATTACATGTGACCCATTCACTTGCTGATGGGCTGGTTTTCATCTCCCTGCCCTGCCTGTAGGCAAGCATCCCCCAACACCCTAATCTGCTTTTTTCATTCTCCACCATTTATTTTCCTGGGGGCCTTGTCAATGGTGGCTCCGTTCCTTCCCCATGCCTCCCAGCGCTGCAGATTCAGAAGCATTAAAAGGTTCCAGCTCACGCTAACAAATTCCAGAAAGTCTGACTGTTTATTATGAAGCCAACGTAGGAAGGATTTGAGAAAAGCACGATGTAATGAGAGAGCCGGGGAGCTGCAGAGCACGGCCACATCCTGGAGAAACGCAAAGGTGAACGGGAAGGGGAGGCGGGGAGCGTTTGGAAGCCCATTAAATGAGGGCTTATCATCCGATTTATGTAAATCACTTCAAATGCCTTCATTTATTAAAAGTATTAAGCTGCATTACTGTTTGCCTTTGGTCTCCTAATTTGGTTGCTAATGTCTAAGACAACTGTTGAAATTAATTTGAAATTAATGTTCCTATATAATTACTTAATGAATCTCACATTCACTGCCCTTAGCTCTCAGTTGACAAAGGATCTCACCCACTGCATGTAAGAGGTTGGAATACTGACTGTGATTTTAAAACGGTTGCTAAATTATAGTTTGCAAATATTTTACATTTATATCACACACTTCATCTTGAAGGATCTTGGTGTGTTTGAAATGTTACATAACATTCATTCTTTACTAAAATTCCATCACAAAAACTTTCTGGGCATCAATCTTCTTACTTCCCTGCATGCCTTGGAATTAAATCAAATTTAGCTGTATTATTATGCAAACACAAAATCATACCTGCATTAAAAGATTATTATTAGGGCTGTAAAGTCAGACACTTAAAAGATAGGAAATGCTGGAACTGTAACTCTGTGCAATCTAAATTCCTTTTTCCATACATATGTATTCTCATAGTCTTTAATTTTATGATCATATATTTTCCTATACTCACCCTCTCCCTCAGGGGACTTATTAGCCCTTGTTAGTGTTCAAGAAAAAGCAGGATAAGAAAAAGCAAGCTTCAGGAAAAAGCTAGCAGGGGAAGGTAGCGACTTGTGGAGTCCTTGCCTCATTCCTTACAAAAGCTGCAAAGGTTGTAATGCATGTTCCTCCTTTTCTGGGTGGCTGACTTGATACCCCATAAATCCTGATCAGCAGAAATGCTGAATATGCACAGCAGTAACTGAAGCTAAAGAAACATTTGAATGTGCAGAGCATTTTACATACTACTGAATCCAGTGAAACATGAGGTCCTGGGGTCTCACACTGAACACTTAAAATTTAGCGTAGACTTCAAAGAGAGGAAAACACTTCTCCGTCTCTCAGGGATGGTGGAAAATGTATTAGAGCATTTGCAAAGCATGCAGACTGCTGTGATACAGAGACCCAAACTTACTCACTCGTTCTGTACAGCACAGTGTGGAGACGGTGCAATAAGTGGGGAACAGGACACACTGTGAGCCGGGAACAGGACACACTGTGAGCCAGGAACAGAAAGTATCTCAGGAAGCTGTTCGTGCCGTTGTGCAAGCTAGCAAGAGGGACGGAGGCACGGACTCGATGGGAAAACAGCAAGGGCTTTTCTGAGACAAAAGAGCTGAACTGAAGGCTTTCCAGAGAGCCTTAATTCAGACTGCTCACCATTTTGTGTGCTTATCCGTGACTTTGCATTTCTTCTTACATGTATATAGTTTCTTAAGGATCAAGGTAAAGCGAGAGCGCCAAACTCATTAGCAATCAGGGACCCTTCAGACCTTTCCTCCGAGTTAGCTGAACAGTGCTTTGCCTTGGGACATCCTCAGCATCTAGGCCAGAGTGAGACAACCTTCCCCACGCCGCAAAATGCCACCTCAGTCTTTATGTAGAGGAGAGCTGTAGACGCATGCCACAAACCCTGGCATGGCTCAGACTAATGACACTGTGTCCAAGAGTCTCATGGCTTGGCTGAGGGACAGCCTGGTGAGGAGGTTAGGTCCCCAAACACAGGGTAACGTCAACCTCGTGACCTGAATCTCCTTCCCACAACGGGCAACACAGACCACCCAGCAGCCCACACCCAGACAATCGCCACACACACACCTCCAGGTGTTGTCCTACTTTCTTAAGTAGAAAGCCCAACCTCTCCTGCGCTCAGGTCTTTGCCAAACCTCCCTCTCTTCACCACATTCCCACCCTGGCCAGGCTGCAGATCCTCCTTCCCAAATCCCTCTCTTCTCTCAGCATGTCCTCCCTCACACCCCCAAAGCATTCCTATCTCCCACACCTCATGCATTCCTCAGCTAACAGGGATCACTGGAACATCTCAGGAGACTTCCAAAGAAAACCTCTCCCAGCATGGCCAATCCAAAAAACTCAAGCCTCCAAGCACATAGGAAGATTAGTTCCTTTTAAAGTTATATAGCAGGTAAATTGGGGTGAATTGCTACAGTGACTTGCTACGGTGACATCCTGGCCAACCCCCTCAACTTCCCTCTAGAACACCAAAGCTGCCAAAGATGGGAAAAAAGGGGCAAAAAAGTCCTTAGTTTGTCTCAAAACCAGCTGGGTTTTAAAATTTTTAGAAAGAAAGAAGACAGCCCATCTGAAGTAGAAAGGTTCCTAAGTCATTTTTATACTAGAAAGCTTAAGAGGAACCATATGACCACGCAATAAGCTTGAGGGCAAAAAAAATTAAGAAGGGTGGTAATTATACAGGCCATCAGTGTCCATGAAGGGCTTGATTTTGCAATAAGCTCCATTCTCATGGCACTTTGCATGTGACTTCTTGTTTACTCCTTTGCAACAAATTCTCTTATGCAGACAGCATTACATGCCCATATCACTAAACCAACCTTCAAAGCAGATAGTTCTATTTTTTTTCCAGCTGAGGGTTTCAAGTCATGTGCTAGCCACCGAAGATTATTGGAAGAGTGCAGAGCCACCAGGCTACCTCAGCCTAGGCTTCCCTTCCACATCTGCTTTTGTGAAGAAAGCAGAAAAAGATACTAATGCAAGAGTGTGGCTCAGCAAAAACTAAGATTTCTTGAGGCAAAGATGCTTTTCCGCCTCCATGGCTTCCTCCTGCTGCTAGCAATTGATGGGACAGGGCTGCTTTAGACAGGTTTCCAGAATCCTGTAATAGAAAGCAGCTGTCCTGATCCAAAGATTGCACCAGACATCTCCATAATTCTTCTGTCATCTTCTTTTGGTCAGTCTCATTACTCAACTTCCCAATATTCATGCATTAATAACACCAGCAATCCCTGAACTATACTGAACGTACTTTTTTCTTAAATTCCCAACACTAACTTGAGGATATTTGCACTGCTATTTGCCACTCAATACAGACTTTTAATTTGTTACTTGCCAAAACATGAACTCCAGGAGTTTGTATTCTACTGAGTTGGGCTGCATGAGCCACGCATTTTGATCTGAACAAGTCACTTACTTGAGCATAGGGCAAGTCTATGTGAAAGGGCCTCCTTTTCTTTTCCCAAGCAGTACAGAAGTTGAAGGCATCCAACACCCTCTGAAACATTTACTTTTGCAGAACCATTCAGATGGCAACGGAAGGTCTCCATCTTTACAGAGCTATCTTCAGAAAGCAGTAAGGGTAACAGCGAATCTTGCCTCCACCACAAATATAGCATCACCTAACTAATTTGGGGAGGGGGAAGCTTCCTAGCATTTTGCATTAATAAATGCAATTATAATGCAAGATACTCAGTTATTTAGTTAACAAGGTTAAAGCATTTAATACTATTAGTGCATGTCCATAAGCTAAGACCTTTATTCTGAAAGCTCACTTTAAATAACAATTACATCTCTGCTTCTCTACAGTGAACTGCCGAAAAGCAAGAAGCTAATTCAAATCCCATGAGTACATAGCTATATTTGCCCCTTTATTAAAAAAAAACAAAACAATTTTTTTTTAATTTGCAATCATGACCTACAGTTCCAGGATTGCCGTATCTCCCTATGTCTTTGCGTACACCAGCTTTAACAGCTCCTTTGGGGAGGATTCATGGAATTGGTAATAGGTTTTGTAATTTCCACCTTCTGTTTTCTAGTTCAGAGAGTAATCGAATCCAGTCACTACTGCTGTATCTATCTGGGAACTATTTGTTGGCCTCCATGAAATGAGTTGGAAGTTTGATTTCCGTTCTCAGCAGGCGTGTTTGTGCGATACAGATGAACTGCTGTAACTGGCAAATTGGAGGCAATTTCAGCAGAGATTCCTAGGCTTAAAAAAGCATGAGAACAGAACTTCTCTCACCTCCAGAGAGGTCTCTTCTTTAACAGGCTTGAGAAATGACAGGACAAGATTGGAGAGTTTGGATTTCTGCTGTTGTAAAATGTACTTTGAAGTGCATCTTATCTTTCAAGGCTATCAAACTGGCACCCACATGAAATTACTAACAAAAATAAAACAAGTCATTATGAAATAAAATCTTGAGGCAAAATAAGCTTTACCACTCCCCACAACTCCCTTCTACTTCTGCTGCATTTTAGTCAGAATACATGAGTGTTTTATTTCTTTTTGACATCTCCACATCCCCTATGACAGAAACGTTCACTAGTCTTCATTCTGGTAATGCTTATTTGGTTCCCCATGACGGGAGCTGGTGCAATACCATCAGCCACTGAAAGATCATTAGTAGCATTCTAGGTAAGTCCGTGAATTCTGTCGCACAAGGCATTTCAGAACCGAAATACAAGTTACCAGGTTAGTAGAGGCTGAACATATGACTAGGCTAAGATTAAAAACTTTATTTTTTATACAAAACAATAATAAATCCAAGCAGATAATAAACTAAGTGTGTCTTCTCATTTTCCACCTTTTCTTCTTTTCTCAATATAGCCTATCCACAGTTCAATGTTAAACCACTCCATATTCAGCAAAAACTATGAGGTTTCCATCTTGTATCCATGTTTTTCTAATTCAGCTCTGTATAGAAAAAAAGATAGGTATATTAAAACATACAACTAAAAAACTGTCAGACATTTGCATTTTTAAAACTTAAATATACTGCACAACATACAATCATTTTAGAATATGAACATGTCATACTGCTTTTTGGTTCATACCAATAACCTTAACCTCACTTACTCTATAGTTCTTCAACTTCAGCTTAATATCTTAGATCACCAGAAGTGACTTTGAGTGAAAAATTCAAACTCTTGTTTTAATCATAGTTATTGTCCTCTGGCCCACCATGGCTGGAGTACAACTATGTGGCACAAAGCAGCACCTGTAAGCCTGCAACAACTCCAGACACATTAGAAAAAACCAAAATAATATCTTATACCAGTTATCCTCAAGATTTCCTTAAACCAAATGAGCTCACTAATCTAAGCGATTTAAATGCACATACCTCCAAAATAATTTTAGCTTTTTCTTTGTTTTAAATAAAAGTACCAGAGTGCACTATTTTTAAATCTTGGTGCAATATACCATCCAGTGAACAATTCTGAGGGAAGGGGATTGCTTTGTTCCCCTTAGCTGTGGCCAGGACAGCAAGCCAGCAACTGCAAACGTTATCGCTCCTGCCCTGTCCCCACTTTGCTTCTCACCTGCCTCCAAACACACCAGCCAGAACTGCATCCTGTTTTATCTCCTAGTCTTAGCATACGTGTATCTAGATGCAGGAGTCCAAATCTCTAAAAATATTTCAGGTTAGTTTACATACTTAGTAGTGGAATTTTAGTGGTGGAGGACTGCAGCATTTTCTTTCTAAACGTGAGATAAAAACATGCTGCAACCAAGCAACATTGCAAACTACCATTTTAACACTAGCATATGGTCACCAATACTACAGGCTACAATTAAGGCACAGTTATTGAAGGTTTGTCAAGATCAATTATGTTTATGAAGAATTACACTATCCCTTGAAAGTCTGTTTCACTACCTACCAACTTTTTTTCCAATATTACAGTTTAACTGCCTTTCAACCTTATAAGAAACAACTACACCAAAGACAATTTTTGTATCTTCTACATAAAGGATCGCTTTCACCAGAGTACAAGGGAGATCAAGCCAGGAACTGTTTAATCAGGCCGTATTACAGAGAGTTTGCTCCTCATGCAACATACTGAGGGATTAATTATAAAATGTGAGTTTGTATTGACACCTGAAACAATTTAAATTATAATTATACATCAGTAAAGGATTAACTGAAACTACAAGTGAAAAACAAAGAGGATTAAACAACTGGATTAGAGGTATCCAAATTGTGATCACTTTTTTTAAAGCATGTTATGAACAATTACTTTGCTATTGCTGCTCATAAACAGCATGCTCATCACACACAAGGATGGCACCTTAACATTAATACAGATAACTGATCTCTGGAAAATTTGTCCATTTGGACAAAGAACAGCAATGCTATTTGAAGGTACAGAAAAAAAAATTGTAACAACACATTCTGCATACCACATAGCACAGAAGAGAGAATCTTGGATCCCTTGCTATTAATCTTTGCAGTACAATTCAGAATTTTCACACACATGCAGAAAAGTCCTTAGAAAAGTATTTATTCACATCAAATTAAAAAAGTGTCAACTGTATCACAATTTGCAGAGATCTTTGTACTAAGTTGCATAACACCGCAAAAACCTGAACATGTCATGACATTAGGCATATTTCAGGGCTCACACTACAATTATTAAAAGATGAAATGCTGATCAGTACTTCAAACTGTGCTGCTATCCCTAAAGTCTGGCTCTGAAAGGCTTTAGATAGAAAAGCACAAAGCAGAGCTTTCATTTATTTCAGTGTCAGATGTCTGTTTTTTAAAGTAAGCAGATTCCAAACTTTCAGATATGAACTAAACAATGCCATTTTAAACATTTTAGCCATATTCTAGAACGGTAAGTTAAAAATAAAATCACCTTAACTGATTGGAGAAATCATCTTCAACATTGTCATCGTCCCAATTGTCTTCCCAGACATGCGCATCTTCATCTTCATCTAAACCAGTCCAATCTAAAAACAGGAAAAGAGGTCCAAATATTCTATGCTGCATTGCTTTGGTACCCTGTCTTACTGACAGATTAGCTCAGCCTCTGGGCAAGGTAGACTTCAGCTGGTAACAAATTTCTCTCTTTAACAGAAAAGTCTGGATCATATTTAAGCATTTAGGAGATGAAAAAGCACAGAAAGATCTAAAAAAACCCACCCACAATTTCTTAAATTATAATAAAAATGCAACTTGGTAAAAAAATCATTACACACTTCACATCATGGCTTGCAGGATTACACATTCATAAGGGACATTTTGCATACAAATGGACAAGCTGTAGCACTGTTGTAAAAAGAAAGCAATATTGAGTACTTGACTCCTAAAAGCTCAATAAAAAGTGTACAATTCCAGGTTTGTATTTAAATACTTTTTTTTTTCTGATTAGAAAAGTAAATATATATCATATGCTTTTGCCAAAACACATATGCACAGATCCTCAGTTCACTCAGATCAGATGCTGACAGTCTATGGATAAAGGCCAAAAACGAATCTGTGATGCAGAAGCAAAGGCAAATTGAAAGAGGCATCTGCAAAGAGCAGTTGCTACCCGTAACCAGCTACTTCTGGGTTCCCAAAACAGCAGAAGCTGTTTCCTTGCAGAGGCAAGACACTATATGTCCATTTGCTAACTTAATTTCTATTTTTCTTATAATCTGGCACATCATCCTTGACAAATTACTGATCATCCACTTAATACTTCATTATAAAAAAAAACTACGCTCAAACTAGTTAGTTTAGAAAAATAACAAAAATGAAAAACCAGGTAGGCTCAGAATCACTGTGTAAATACAAGTCAGTTTACTTCATTGGGAAACAGATCAGTTTTCTTTTACTGACACCAAGTTTATTCTAATGTTACCAAAATAAGAAGCATCCCAATTCTGACACTTGTGACCTTGTATTTCTCAAAGTCTGTTAGTATATTTAAAGGGATAACACTATTCTTCCCCTTACAATTCAGTAAGCCATCTGCTGCCCATCCAGACTAAGGCCCAAAGTAACATTAAACATTGATGGAGGTACGGAGGAAAAAAGCACTAGTGGGGTAAAAGATTAAAAACTAATTCACTCTGAACAACTAACTTTATAAGAATGAGGGTTGGTCCTTCCATTTTCTCCTCCTTTTTCTAACATTCACAGGCAACAAAATTAATATTTGAGATTCACCAGGACAAGAAAATCCATTTGTAACTGATTAAAGACACACACGTAGAAGGCATCAGAATTAAAACTTCCTTACTCAAGTAAATGATATAATGGAAACAGATGAAAGAGCATAGAAATCCTACTGGTCCTCAGGAGAGCAAAAGAGGGAACTGGGAAGAAAAGGTGAAGAAAAAATGCAGTATAATTTAGTTGTACTGCTAGTTGCTCAAAGGGAAGGATTTTTATTTTAGAACTATCTGCAATAACCTTTGCCTATTTATATGCAATGGATTTTTTTGTGTGTCAAATTAAAAAAGCTTTACCACTCATCATTTATCTGGATTTCAAAGATATAAAAAACAAAGCTTGAAACAGTTTAAAATGAACACCAGGTCAAACTCTTCTCTCTACTAACATACAAGTAGCTCAGACAGATCTACAGATTTGAAAAAAAAAATCCTAGTAACTAGTATCCACCATAAAAACCAGCAGCTTCAATCATAAAAGGTCAGTTGGGGAGACTGTGAAAACATGCTCCAAATCCCACTGAGTGAAAAAGAGTCAAAAAGGCCCATGTCATCTTCCACACTTGGGGGGAGGGGGGGAGTGAAAGTAAAACCTAAATTATATTCTCATCACTGTAGCTACAAGATTCTACAGTATCTGTATGCTGACACCCCAGAACTGCATACTGAAGTTATTACTCCCAGCTACATTATATGCCTGACTAAAAGTAAAAAATGATATAGCATTATCTGGGATTGAAAATATTTAGGGCATGAGAGCCTCCTACCATTAAGTATTACTAATATACACCAAAATTACAAAATCAATTTTGATAAACTTGCCTTGGCTGGATGCCTTAAAAAAAATATTTTAACATACTGATCACTGATTGCCATATTTTGTACTTGGGAAAGGAAAACAAAAACCAGTTTTTAGAGTAGAGGATAAAAACCTAAAATCCTATCATTTTACACATCACATTTTACATTCTGAAAAGCACTGTACAAAAAGTTCTTAAGTGACCAATTCACATAGACTTGAATCTATCAGGCTATACTTCAAATAAAGTGTCCTATAAAAATAGGACACATCTGCTTTTGATACATAAACTTGACTTGATAAATTGTTTAAAGAAAAATTTTAAGTGGGAATAATTCCCCAAAAGCCAGTGTTTTTATCCTTTAACGTAAGTTTGCATTATCTAATTTCCTTTGGATAAAAACTGTGTAATAGAATGCAAAGTTTTTCTGCTGCACAGAAAGTGGTATTTTAATTTGAAAGAACAAATATGTGGCATGGATTTGAGCACATATTTATGATTCTTTCCTAAGCACTGAAGATAACATTCAAAGCAGCCTGAACATTCTTTATAACCTCTCAACTCTATTATCTCACTTGAAGACTTAAATGGGCCTCTTTATAGGTTCTTATTTTTTTGCAAGATAGATCAGCAAGAAGCCTGATTGTGGTCACTCTTTAATAAATCTCTGTTCTACCCAGAAAGTTTGCACAGTACTTACTTTTAGTAATACAACTAGATTCAACTAGAATTAATTTCACCTTCTGTAACAGCAATTCAGTGCTCTGACCAATCCAAGGTTCAGAAGCATTTTTCAAAGACTTCCTTCATCCTTACTGCCAATACTGAATTTACATTAAATAAGATAAACATTTTTTTGCTTGTTTAGGAAACACATATGGAAAAGGAGGGCTAGTCTTCTCCATTTAATTTAGCTATCATCTCAACTACGTGAATAACTTTTTCAGTCAGTAAGCACAAAAATATTATTTTTACTGGTACTGAAGGATTCAGAATGCCTATGGCTTGTAAGGCCACCAAAAAAAAAATCACATATAATGAAGACATTACGGAAACAAACCCTGACATTTCATCCATCGTGTTTTAGATAGATAAAACAATCATGCCCTAATACGGATCTTTTCAAGATTATATCTGTAAAAGGACATTAAGTTGTTTTATTCAAGTCCAGATTTAATTTCCTCATTCAATGTATCTGTACCTATGAAAAGCAAACCAACGCATAAATATTTGTGCTTCAAAATGTAAGGAGATTCAGCATAACTACGGAGCACATTGCTTCCTTTTCACACTTTTTTTCCACATTACACGCAGTTACAGCCCTCATCCCTCCTCTCCCCGCGATTCTCATCTCGAGAGCTGAGACGCATCAAGTTTCTCCTGCGCTTGTTTCCAGCTCTCTCGCACAATGACACAGCACTTCGAGTGCGACGTGCCCAGCACCGTGCCACTGGCACAGCTGGGCACAGGCACCACGTTCGTGCTTGACGCCGGCTCTGACGGGGCTGTGGCCCCGCACCTCTGACCAGGGCGCGGCGGCAGGAACTCGCGGGGCACCGGAAAGCTGCTTCCGTGCGGCTGAGGCGGTGCATGCGGAGACGCATCACACCGCCGTGGAGACCCCGAGGGCTGCTCTGCGGGCAGGGACCCGCTGAAAAACGGCGCCCCGGCCCCGCTGCCGCTCCCGCCCGCCGGAGGCCGCGCGCT
>WAAD01012335.1:39524-139665 GCA_013389945.1 Fregata magnificens | reverse complement strand
CCGGCCGCGCCGGCTGCCGGCCCCGGTGGGCATCTCTGGCTGCGGCCGTGCCGCGGCCCCTCCTTGGCCCCCGGGGCGCGGTAAGGGAGCAGGTGCCGGAGAGCGAGGAAGGGAAGAGGCCGTAAACGGGGATGTGCGCCCGCCGCCGCCCGTACGTGCTCCCGCCCTCCGCACGGAGCCAAGCTGAGGAAAGAGGCCCTGTGTAGAAAGCGGCAAACGTATTTTCAATACTGTGGGTAGAACAGTTCTGTCCACTGCAACGTTAGACGACATTACACAAGCCACCGCCGCTACTGAACATGTCTGTTGTCTTTATATTCTCTCATTATTGATTTATATTCAAGCAAAACCTATCAAGCATCAGCCTTTTGTCCTAATCTATAACCTGTGGTGGTGGTGGGTTTTTTTCCTTCTGGCATTTTAACATTGCTTCAAAACCTACATCTAATTTACTATCTTTTAAATTCCTTGTCCATCACACCAGGGAAACAAGGAAGCAGCTTAAAGAGAGATTATGACTGTTCAATAAGAGTTAGGATGTTACATGAAAAATAGAAATGCCTTCTTTTTTAAATATTCCAGAGTGAATTCTTTCCACTTAATTCTAGATTCTGTTGATGATTTAAACAAAGGCAAACTTCAACGCTTACTAGCCTGAACAAGTTTGTGCGTGTGGCGGCTCCGATGGCTTCTCTGTAGGCGATCACCTTATAACAGTACTGCCAGTTTGTTGAAGGGGTTGTTTTTTTCTCTTGCTCTGTGAGAAGCTGATTCACGAGACAATGACTTGCACAGCTGGGTTATACCGTGTCCTAGATTTAAAGTCAGGGAAACAATGGACAAAAAACTCGTGTGGGAATTCATATATAGTTCAGTTTCAACCCAGGATAAGCATGTTCTGGCATGCGGCCACAGTTAAGGCAAGGTGGGAAATGAGCCCTTCTGCCAGATGAAAGGTCTAATTGAGCAGTCACATTTTATTTTTGTGTGACGGAAGGACTGACTGACACTGACGATTGCGAAAATTATGAAAACTCTGGTTTAATGAATCATTATGTGGAATCTAGTTAAAACTTGGCTGGGATTTTTAGCAAGCCATGTATTTTGGAATAATAGATACCCTGCTCTATCCAGAGAGTACAAGATAAAATCATGAAGTGGATAGGGGTGTGTCATATCAAAAGCTTGCAAAGATCCATGATCATCCCGTTACTAAGGCCCATATGCAAACCCTCTAATTTTTGCCTTACCTAGAACTAAACTATGGAGTTTGCAGCACCTTGGGGAATACTGAGATGCTCAACGGCACCTAGATTAAGAAAAAAATGTACCTTGGAAACTCTTATGGACAAGTAGCTTCAAGTAGCCCTGGATCAGGAAGCAGCTTGAACTTGTTTTGGCGACTTTCCCTACATATCTGCTGTGGAGAAAAGATACAGCAGTCATTTCCACCCCCTTTTCTCCTCCTTCTCTGCTGAACTGCTGGTTAGGAAGCTCCGGAGAGCCAGCAGAGAGAAGAATCTGTATTTCCCTAGGGGATACAGCTAGCAACTGCACAGGGAAACAAGGAAAATCAAGGACTCCTGAAGCAGTGTCTTACTTATGTAGGGATTGACCACGGTCAGTGTCGGATCTGAGTCCTCCTTTGCATTTCCCATCTGTGGAGCTGAATATTCCTGTATGACCAGTAAGCCAAGTTTAATCTTATGTTGTCACAAAAATCTATAGTGTCAAATTCTCCTCCTTTTATTATAAATATCAAAATTCTTGATGATTCTTTTAAATTTTTGGTTTCTGGAGTTTTGTGGTTAACTAAGGAGCTTAGCTCTTGTTTAAAAAGGAGAAAAATAAGTTTCTAGCCCAAGCAATTCAAAATGAGCTTGAAAATATGAACAAAAAGTATTTCTGATTTACCTATGTTACTTTTAAGATTGCTTTAAAATAATGGATTTTAAAATAAAAACTTTGAATCCATTGTGTTAAATCCAATACCACAGGTTTTGGAAGCCTGGAATTTACATCACCTTATCTAGCCTTTCTAGCAGATGAATGCATGGATGGTAGACCTCACTGTAATTCCCCAAACCCAAGGCAAGGGCATAGGTATCTGCCATGCCACGTTTCTCTCATCAAGGTATGCCCATCCTACGTTGCCTGAAGGACCTGATCTGCGAGGCATTCTCCAAGCCAGCCCACTAGACCTTGCAGGAAGAGGTGCCCAGTGGGCAGGGCAACAGGCTTGCCTTCAAATCTCCACGTTGGAGATGTGTCCAAGTTGGATTTGAGCTGATGCCAAAGCCGAGTGCCACAACCACCAGACTGTTTGCTGGTTATTTGGGGGTTAGTCTTTTTCTCTCTTCCAAAGGATATTCAGCTATTTTCACTCATGGTGGAGCAGATTTGACAAGTAAATAACTCAGTCCGCAGCACCAAATAGCCTACCAAAGAGAAATTCTCCTGGGAGTTGGTTGATGTGGGTGACATACCATATGCCAGATGTATGCTCTTAACCACCAGACTATACAGTAAACAAGTAGAAAGAACTTACCGTCCTGCAGGTAGTTGTTAGAAAACACTGATTTTAGTGCCACTCTTGTGACTGTGATTTCTTAGCAGAGGTGCAGTCTTAAATGGTATTTTCTTAAGGTTTCCTACTGACATTCTTATGTAGCTTCCTACTCAGTCTGTAGGCTTTGTATATCCCATGCCTTACTGCCCCCAGGAAGCATGTGAGGAACTTACTTTTCTCCACTGAGAAAAGGCATCTTCAAATTTCACAAAGCATCATAGCATCTAAAAATTTGGTGATGCATTTTGTAGTACTCGAGCCTTTTGGTGGACCTAGCCCCATTGACTAGTCTTAATTCTTTAGAGAAAAGAGCGTAAGGATTCAGCTGTCCAGAATAGATTTTCCAGTGTGAAAAGATATTTGAAAGGTTACAGGAGGGTGCCCAAGCCCCATGTATGACTGGAGTTTGATAGATAGTTTCTAGATGGACCATCAAGAATAAGCGTTGCCTTTCAGCATCTACCCTCTGCAGTCAGAGTGGGAAAAGGCACTGATATCTAATCAGAACATACTGCCATTGATTTTTGTTTTCTCCTTCCCCTGTTGCACTCCCAAGACCGGTGGCAATCTTTACAGTCACCAAGCCTGTATCTCACACGGACAGAGGACGCACAGAGCAAGGAATAGTTTTGATCAAATTAGGGAAGGCACTTCCTATATTCCCAAAGCAGCGTAAGAGATCTGCTTGCTTGGAGCTGCAGCCCCCGCACAGTACAGCAGCTACATGCTGAATAGATTGGTCTTCCAAGACCAACAGCCTGACACTACTGAGTGCTTCAGCAGAGAGGTCTACACACCTGTTCTGTGGAAATTAAAGGAAAAAATTCCTATAGATTTCAGTGGCTCAGGATATGACCATCTCTGTTAAAACCTTAACTTAAATATACCCTTAACCGGTAGCATGTTTGAAATAATTGAACAAAACAATCCTGAGTAACTCATCAGTCCCTCTATTATTCTTTCCAGAGCTGCACAGCAGCTATTTAGTCAATATGATTTGTTTTAATTTTTTTATTCAGCATGTTTTATGCATTAGTATCAGAAAAGCCTGTCTTTCTCTTGGCAAATGTTACTGCAAGTTGTCTGGCAGGGAGGTGAGATTATGTAGATTTATTTATTCAGAGTGTAATTTGCATAAATGAAAAATGGAAATAGAGCATTTTTTCTGAATTAGAGCCTTTTTTTTTCTTCAAGGTGAAACAAAAATGTGTGTAGTACACTAGTTTGGATTTCCAGATTTTTTTTTAGGGGGACTATTAGTCATTTCGATGCCTGGGCCCATTTTCTTTGACTTGGATGCTTTAATGGCTGAAAACATATTCCGAGGAAAAGATTAAGAAGAGGAAATAGAACAGATTGGAAATAAATTTGCTTATAAGCAGTTAAAGGTGTCCTGTTGAAAAAAAATCTCAGAGCCATGTTAAGGATTTTAGACACCCTGGGTGAACTGTTGGTTTGGAGGTCTGCATGGTCCCAGGCTACCAAATGGTGCCTATTCAGAGAAACCCTATACTGCAAAGAAAATTGGCGTTGTGTGTATTTGATCCAGCTGGCCTCATTGACATAACGTGAAATCTGTGTGCACGAGTGCTACATCTAATGGACCAGCAGCTCGGACACATCTGGCTCAGACCAGCAGTGGCCACACAGTTTGTCTGGATGTGAGAGGGACTGTCTTACAGTCCAGGCTGTTAGATATCCAGGAAAGCACCTAGTTCCTGAAAAAAAAATACAGGAAAGCTTATTACCGTCGTTACCGTTCAGAATGCAAGAATTAACCATGTAGTACAGAATATCTATCCTGCATTATACAGCATACCTGGCAGTCCAAACACTGGTTAATGCATCCTGGGAATCCCTTCAGAGTTGGCATTCTGTGTCTCAGGGTAGCACTGCATTTCGTGCTGTAGTTTTTTGGATTAAATTGGAGAAAAAAGCATATCCTACATTCAGTGCATGTGGACGTTAGGAATGGTTTGTCCCACTTCTTTCAATAGGACTGGGCAGCTCTGGACCCATGGCATTATTCCTGAGGTCAGTGCCTTTGGTTTGCCACTATTTATTTATTCATGTCTGCAGAGGTCCTCTTTTTCTCTCCAGCTGCTCCATCATTCACCAGCACCTCCTGGTAGCCCACCCTGCTCCCACAGCCCATCCCTTCTCACAGTTGACCCTCACTGAGGTCAGGATGCGATTAGGTGGCTGGAGATCGTAAGGAATATTAATCACAAGGAACACTTAGATGTTGCTTTACAGACTTCCTTATGTGAAATACAGTGTGGCAGGCTATTGGGTTACCAGTGGCTGAAAAAGAAACAGTTCTCTCTTTACCCTTGACAGTCAAAAGAAAGTTTGATTTATTTTCTCATTTTCAGTTAGTCTAAAGGCAGCTGGGCAGTATTGCCACAAAGCTCTAGCTGTGTGTCATTGTAATAGGGGCAATATGTTTGTTCACTTCTGCTCTCTTCCTCTGTCTAATTGTTCTATTGTCTTTCTGTTTTCTCTCCACATTTGGGCTGACAAAATGTCTCCTTGCGTTTAGCCCTCTAGCCAAAACTTAACGGGCTCCTAATCAAGAACTAACACCACCAGCAGGCTATTTCCTGTCTTTGTTTACCATTCCCAGTATCATCTTTCTTCTCCTCAGTCCATCATAGCAAATTTTCACCATTATTTTCCTTTGAATCTTCCTCCGTACAGGGTGTAGGAAGCTTCCTATATATTGCTCCCCTTTCATTGGCCACTTGATCTCTGTCCTCCCAGCTCTACATCCTGTAAGAGTAGCAGATGCATCGAGAACCAGATTTCGAAAAGCCAAGTAATCCTGGGTCAGCCATCTATTCCATGCAGCTATATCAGCAGAACGTTTATTACCAAGCCTCAATGCAAATTATATTGATGTTTTGAACATATAAGGGGTAATCACAATGTGATTAATTACTAGGTACTGTTCATCACTACTTGCATTTCCATGCAAATATCAAGACTGTCAGGGTACAATTCAGTTGCCTAAACAAAGGTTTCTGATGTTGGTTGAGATACCCTAAAACACAGGGCTGCCTGATGTAATCTGGGGGACCTTGGCCCTTCCCAATGGCAGTTGGAGATGAGGCAAAATACCCCAGGGTTTCTAAAATGGTACCAGCTGCGTATGTTTAAGCAACAAAATTGCACTCTTACTGTACGTTGGAATAACTGCTATTGGTGGTGAAGTGTCTTTTTCATGTTATTGCACAACTGCCATTGTTTATTTCTGTCAAGTCTATCCTGAGAATACTACACTGTGGTAACCTCAACAAGAGAGATTCACTAGATAGGTTAATATGAATCATTAGGAATCAGGCAAACAGAGTAGGCCTTTTTTTTCCATTTAAAACATCCTTCTATCTTTACATATCTAGATAGTGGCTAAGGTGTGGCCAGGATGAAGTTCAACCCAAATAAAACCAAATATTGTAGCCTGGGAAGAATTACCAAGCATTATTTCTGATGTTTTGATAGGTAAGCAGGGTTACTCCTCATTAGCAGTCCTAGACTATTTCAAGGGCAAGAATCAGGCCACCGAACTTCAGGCCACCCTCACCTTAGGGAGCTTGCTCAGCCAGTCAGCCTCTCTGTACTCTCAGTTCAGAAAACAGAGAGAAATGGGTTCTTCCAGGCAGACATTCAGAGCACCTGCATTAAGTATCAGCCCTGAAATGTAATTTGAAGGGACCTGTCTCATCTCTGACTATATTAGGAGCCTAGGAATACTTGCCCCATAATTATGTGCTGAAAGTCAGGGGAAGTAAATAATCTCTTACAAGTTCTGGTAACAGCAGTCACCCTTGTTGGCCACATTTTTTCCTCTGGCAAAGTTCCTCCAGGGCATTTTTAGCCCCAAATGTATCTGTTTAGCTTGCTTATCAGCTCAGCTCTCCCCCCAGGAGCTTCACCAGTGGGTCTGGTGGGAGCTGGCAGTGGCAGTTACGTGTCACTCAGAGCTTGCTGCTGCATGTTGGCTTTACCATGCTGGTAGGCAGAGCGTACTCGTTGCCCTTCCATCCCCCTGGGGCCTGCTTTTCACCAGCCCTGGCTGTTGTTCAGCTGTTCTGCAGTGTCATAGGCAACACAGTCTCAGTTCAGGGAATTTCACTTAATTTAATTTATTGCCCATTAACACAAACTTTTAGTTACTGATTTGGGTATTGAGGGAAAAAAAGAAACCGTATACTACTGAACAAACACTCAGGGAAACACCTTTCCTTGCCTTTCCTCAGGGTCAACTTCAGACAAACACCTCGCCTCCCTCCTTCCTCACCTCAACTCCCCTTGTTTTCACCACTGGTTCCCACTTTCCCTCCCTCCCAGTCCCTTCAGTGAGGTGACGGGCAACGCAAGCAGTTGGGGTCAAGGCATGGTGGTTTCTGTCTGCTGCCCCTTGCGGATCACTTCTTGTCCTCCACTGCTCCTCATCTGTCACTGCTTCTCTACCCCGGTGTGGGTCACCCATGGGCTGTGAAGAAGTGTTTGCAGTTGGCGGTTTACTTCCTAAGCTTGCATAAACATCTTCCTTGCAAACACGCCAGGAAAGCGAGATGGATGTGTTATCACGTAGACTTATGCAGTAAATGAAGGTCAGGTATCTAAGGTATGTTTTGATGCTGAAGCCATGGGTGTAGCTCCTGGGAGATATGGCATCGGTGCCGGCAGCTCAGGGCCAGCGCAGCACGTGAGCAGGACCACAACACTGGCCACCCCAGCTCCCGCGCTGCCAGCTGCCGCGCAGGCAGAGGGGCTGCAAGGCCACCCTGGCTGGAAAAGCAGATCGTGGCATTTGTGGCATGACTCAAAGCATTACTTTTTATATGCAGAAATCCCCAGAGCCCCAAAGCTCTTCCTCATCCGTCCTGCAAAGCAGAGGATACCTTCTTCCTCAGAGCTCCTGTTAACCTGTCATGCCTCTTTCAGCATGGGCAGAGGTTTTGATGAACCATCTAGTGGTTTTCCACAGAAATGAATGAAGAAATGCTATGCCACTAGCAGAGGCGTCAATTCATTTCTTTTTAAATGAGGACACTCTTGAGACCTTAATCTAAGTCTGCTCTTTATCTTAGATTACCAAGTGAAGTTGATACAGTATGTCAAATCAGAACCACAGGGAGCTATTGGTTCAAGTCCTGATCTTAATCCAGCTCATCCAACCCTTCCAGACGAGTACAGCAGCCCAGGGCAGACTCTGGGCCATTGCACGTACAACCATGCAAAACTGATATTCCCTTTTGTTTCTGTTAGGCAGTAGTTTATTCTGAATGGTATTTTAAAGAAAACCCTAGAAAACAGACTCTGTCTGTTCCTGACTTGCTTTCCAAAGCACATAAATCTTTTGTAACTTTAATTCTTAGCCCCATAGCAAATACGATAGCACCAGTGACAGCTGGAATGCTTATAAAAACAGCATCAGAGTAAACGGTGAGCATAAGTCAAACCGATCTACAAACCCAATGGTTTTACAGGGTATATATAAAAAATCCTTTTGTCTACATTGTATATGTATACATAAATTCATATATTTATGTGTACAGTACTTATTAAACTACAACAGGTAAACTATACAATTAAGCAGGCTCATATGATAGTACAGTGGTGCTGATTATTATTCTAACATACAAAGTAAATTAAAAGTAGGCAGGATTACCTACGGCACTATATTACAGCAAAAAAGTTAGATTTGAGTACATTGTTACTGAGGTTGGCTGTGAAAGAAAGTAAAAGATCTAAACTGATTGTCATGTGAAGGAGTGCATTAGGAAACAGCTCTCAGTTTTACTGTTTCTAGCTGTATCTTTTGTAATACACAATAGGGGAGTCTTTTCTCTGATTTGCTTTTAAGGCTTTAGCACAATCAAAAGCTGGAGGTATTGTAAAGAAAATCTGCAAATAGCATGAAAATGTCTTGTGGTGACATTCTTATTCAGGCTCTGGGCCTGATTTTGAAAGATCCCGAACACCCAGAGATGCCAATGCTAAGCACTTCTGCAGATCAGATCTTTGAGGTCTGAAAGATTGTTTTATAATCTTGTTTTCATGCTCTTGCAAACCTACAAAGTCATTTTTTTCCAATGTAGTAGCACAGATTTTATTAAAACCATTCAGAACAGATATCTCTGTTTTAAGGCAACAGTTTTGTGAGATACATAACTCTAGTCAGTAGAACAATTTCCCTCCTTTCAGGAAACGGATAATGTATTCAAAGTTAAGACAACAGTAATTATTTTAAAAAACAAAGTCGCTGCAATGCTGGGACTTTTAGATCCTCTCCATTGCATCATTCTGCCTGACTATGGCACTGGATTCACAAAAGTTCTTGCACATTAATGGCAAATGATTTATAGGCCATATAAAAAGTCAGCGCCTCAAAAAAAAAAAAGATTTCTGTTCTTTGTCTTTCATTGCCTTGTCATCTGCAGGGAAAAGTCCATATTTGCCATTGTCTCTTCCCTCAGAAGTGGTTTGAGGTGGCTGCAGTCTGAAGTATAACCAAAACAAAACAATAAGGTTTGAAATTGTATGTTCGGTGTTTATGCAGGCTGTATGTAAGCCACAAGAAAAAATAAATTTGAACAATCACATGCAGATCTGAGAAATGCAACTGAAGCAATGGCTCCTCAATTCCCATAAATATGACTAAATTTAGAATTTGATTTCCCAACCAGTTATCACACGCATGGTTTATTGGCACAGTGTAACTGAATACATCCAAATGTCCAGCTCTCGATTTGTGTGAGTTTAAACCCAAAGCTAAAAAGAGAATTGAAAAAATGGATATGCTTTTTAATGCTGAAAGAAAAAAAGAGAGGTCGACATCTCACCTATGCTGTCAGATATTCAGAATTCCTAACTAAGATATACAAGACTATTTAGAAACATCATATTTTGTCATACTGTTAGTGACCTGAAGGATCTCCAAATATTCACCAAGGACTGGTGACAGCTGCCTTTTGGGTATGGTGGAAAACCATTTTCTCTTAAAAGAACAAAGCAAGTAGCAATTGGCCTTTAGTTCTGTGTGCAGCCAAACCCTGCGGACTGAAGTCCAAATTCTCTGAGATATTACGAGGTGGGTTTCAGCTATCCGGTGTTCACAGAACAACTCGAGGTTTCTCAAAATTTGGCTCACAGTACTGACAATCCTTTAACAATACTGGTTTTACACCTCTTTTTAAGGTGATTCCACCTTCTCTGCATTTTCAATGACTTTCAGAAATGCCACTATAATAGAGTTATTTTTCTTCAGCGTATAAAATGTTCATTTGATTGATAGAATCATATAACCTACCTTATTTATTTTAAACAAAAGGAAAATCCAATCTATTTGAGGCATACGTAAGAACAAACAAAAACTATGAATACAAATTTGCTAAAGCAATGTGGCTGGTAATCTTCATAATAAAATTTAATCACTTTTTTTTTTATTCACACAGGTAGTTGTGTATGTTATATACATATATACTATGCTATATACATGCTGCAGATGGTCCTTTGCCGTTTCGCGTAAACTTATGTAGCAAGCACATTTGAAACACTTATTGCATAGAAATCTTGAATTGTACGTTATAAATAATGATTTTTGAATGATAAATTGTAATTTTCTTTTATGGCTGTTACAAATTTATATTAAAGCTTCACTGAATTGGACAATTTTTCAGTAGAGTTTACTTAATGTTAATCTATTCATTTGGGGGTAAATGAAGAGTTTAATGGTGAAGTGATGTAACTAGAATATAGTCTCAAGTGGTGTGTTAGGTTTATCAATCAGGGAAAATTGTGCACTTGAGTGTAAGAGCACATGTCTATCCATATGATTCTTGCTACCTCAGTTAATTGAAACCCTTTTTCCACCCTATTATCAATACTTGAAAAATAGCTCCAACCACATCTATTAACCAGTGTCTTAATAGAGGCTTTATCAGCTCCATATAAATTGCACATATTTCTCTAGAAAGCAATTTCACTATATAAGGATCAGTTCTATGGTTCACTGGAGATGTTCACTCAGGAGGTGTTGGGGCACAACTGGATGGATTGCTAGAGATGGATAGAGCTGTGGGCCTGGTCTTCAATCCACTGAAACACCATACAAGGTTGGAGGTCCAATCTGGTTGACACTCAGTCCTTATCAATTTTAACAAAAGCAAAGCATGCTCATGATGAAAATTAGTTAGACACCACCACTTCCACTGGGAAATCTAAATCAGAACAGAACTATGTGTTTTTAAATTTCCTATAAAATGTAAAAAAAATCTAGGTTAGACTCAGGAGAGCACAATTATGCACTGATGAGATGCCCTAAACAACTCTGAAATGAAAAGTCCTTCCTTCCAAAGCAACTTCTCCAAAGATTTCATTGATATTGACACATTTCCTCTCTCCCCTAGATACTTGGTTTGAATGAAAAATAAATACAAATTTCCTGAGCAGCTCAGCTCAGCTGTGCTTTACTGTGCCTTAAATAAAACCTAGGTACTTCCATCTCAAAAGCCCAACATACGAAACACGTTTCTGAGCATGTCCCAACCTAATTTTGCTGATGGAAACTTCTTCCACTTTCCAGTCCTTCTACTTTCCACTCCTTCCTTGCCCTTCACATGCCCTTTCTGGTTCTCTGCTGTTGATTTTCATGCCCGCTTTGCCTTTCTTGGCCAATTGTCAACCTCATGAATCAACAGTAGAAGAAAAATGAAAGTGTCTGCAGAACAGGAAGAGAAAGAAGGATATGAGATGCTCAGCAGTGTCTAATCTAGTGCTACCTAAAACTTTATAAAGGCTTCTCTAATCTTTAAAGGCATTTGGGACCCTTGAACCCACGGGGTTTTGCCTCTGCTCAGAGATTACCCACATACAACAGATTCTGCTTTCCTTTCTGTGGCCAGGTTGTTTAATCAATCCCATCAGATGTGAGGATACAAGGTGAAGGGCAATTATGCTGGGTAATGCTTCTCCGTCTCGGAAGGGGCCAAATGAGAGGCTTACGCTAGGGCAGCTTCAGTATCTGCCATTAACTTTCCATTTTCTGGCAAAGGTGGGTTGCTAGTAGTTGTTCTCCCAAGAAGGGGAATTTGTGGAAACAATCTCCGACAGAGAAGGGGTGTTATTAGTGCGTTGTCTGCATACCTCTGAAAACACATAGCCCCCCACCCTTCTGCTCAGTTTTGGGGACATTCTTTCTCATGGTTACTTTGACTCCCAGATCCTTGGAGTAGCTTGTTGCCATCACACAGAACAGAGCTTTGCAGGGTTGAAGGGGGTCCACTAGACAGCATGAATATCTTTTGTTGATTCTTTGTATAGATCTGTTGCTATGTTCTCCATCTGTGATCAGTGGGCAGACCAGTGGAGCTACAAGAATTAAATAATAAGGATCTATACCCAGTTGTATGCGCAGGTAATATACTGGGAGAATTTGCATTACAAGTGAGTAAATAGCTTTCCTTTTAGCCTTAAAGCATAGTTTTATAGGACTATATGTTCTGTAGGAAAGCAGAGCTGAAACTGGTACTACATTTATCAGGGCATGTATAGTTTAGTGCTTGTGGCGCAACTATTCATACATAGGCAGGAAGAAGAGAGCCCCCATAACAGCCATCAGATCCGAGTGATAGATCTGCAAACTGACCAAGGCCAACTTAGAGCTCAGTGCAATACTAACAAACCTAGTTTGTATACAGGAAATTAAGGCTTGAAGTTACAAAAAAGGGTACAACAAAGATCAGTGCTTTACCATATTTGAAAACGTATTGTTTTCATTGTCAAGACTTAAAAAATTCATACTACAGTGGGCAGACAGGGCAAAACCGTAGCTGAAAAGTAACAGAAATGCTGTTATGCAATGAAGAACTTCCTTTTACAGTGTGGTATTTCTTCACTGAAAGCAGATCATTGCTATAAAGAGCAGGTATTTATCAATTTTCAAAGGTCTTGGCCCATCAAAGCTAGTGTTAGATTTGGAATTTCGCTTTTGTTGCCAAGGTGACAAACACTTATAAATATACCACATCTTCTAATGTGCTTTTAACTTAGTATTTTTATGGCTTTTAAATCAGATACCATTAGCAAATATATTAGGTAATTTAGCTGAAAGACCATTTTCTACTAACACTTTTTGTTACATTTCCCCAGGTACTTCAGTAAATGTCTGTTGTGACATTGCAGTCCTGCCAGGCTTCTAGCATATAAGGATACGTACAGTACATCTGGTAAGAATTAACATATTACCTTAGGGTTTTCTATTTTTTTGTATTGATAATTACAAATTGTATAAAAGAAGACAAATATTAAGGGTTGGATCCTACAGTCCATTGACTTCAGTAGGAACTCTGCGGAGGTAATGACTCCGGGATTGGCTGGAGGCCGTACTGCGCGTTGTTATTCTTGGCTCCCATCTCCCCTTTTTATAGCACAGTAACAAGGCTGGAAGCACAGGGGAAACCATAACGGCTCCATAGCAGCGCCCTTCCCTCTGCAAAGGGGAAGCAAACAAACAAACAAAACCTGCCTGGGTGTTTTCTTCTTTTTCATAGACTCAAAGACCAGAGGAGACCTTTGCCATCAGCTGGTGTGATGCACTGCAGGACACCAAGCCAGGAGCTTTCCTGCCAGGAAATGGGCTGGTGGCCAGGCAGGCCATGTCTCAGCCGGAGCACGGCTTGAGGGAGGCTGGCTTGGAAACTGGTGCTGGCAGACAGGAGGTGGCAGCCGGCACAGGAGCTGCGTGGCCACGGGGGGTGGCTGCACCCTCAGAAGGCTCCCGGGGGCCGCAGAAAAGTGATTTCACTGTGGGTAGGTGCTGCAAGCACCCGTGGTGGAGCCATGAGAGAGCTAGGCAGCTCAGCAAGGAGGTGGCTCAGCAAGCAAAGAAGGTCATGGCCCCTGTCAGCCTCTGACTGCAGAGAACCACAGGTGGGGAAGTTGTGCTTTCCCTGCTATCGTGAAATCACATCTGGGTGCAGCGGCTGTGCTCTGCTCCCAGGACCTCCATCTTGCACCAGGAGCCCCATCCTGCACCAAGGGGCATCCTGGTTGGGGGTGCAACCCTGCGAGCAGGCAGGGCTGGAGGGCTGGGGTGCTGACAGAAAGGAGCAATCATTTCAAAATGCAATTTTTTTTTAATTTTGGCAAAGCTTGCCATCACCGAGGATTAAGTACAGTTCATAAACCAGTGAATAAGCTTCCTACAATAGCAGCATGTTAGATTGGGTGGAAAGGTCCGATGGAGAAGCATCCAGGAAACATCTTTCATGCCTGCATATTAAATTTAATCTGCCACCTCTGTCTTTTAAGACTCGGCATTCATCTGCTGAAGAAAAGATGTTGATCTGAAAGAAAAAGAGGGTGGAAAAAAAACCCAGTCTGCTATTACAGTTTGTTTGGCAAAGTGGGAGAGTCTTAAGGAGAAATTCATTGTGTGTGAGTTACAAAGAGCCGCCCCGCACTGCAGACACAGGGCCTGTATATGTCGCTCTCACCCCCAACCCAGCACTGTCCCATTGGCCTCTTCATTCAGCACAGCTATCTGTCATGAAGAATTTAAGTTTCATATTTTCATCTGTCAGTTGCGAAAAGGCCTGTCAGCTGAAGCTTACACTACCATTTGCCAAAAGGCCTATAGCCCACGCTGACAATACACTCTTATATTTGTGCTTCCAGGCTCCAGATAATCCCCTCACTTTCCTCCTCAGCAGTCCAGTTGTGATGAGGCTTAAATTGCATATTCTGGGGGTTTTTAAATCCAGATTTTGCTGATAAATGCTATCAGCGGGAATGAAATGAAATACAGCACAGTTTAGCTCTTATTACCAGCATAAAGCCTACTATGGGCATTTTGTGAGGGCTATAGAGATGGTATTCATATTAAACAGGTTAATGTCTATAATGTCTATAGTCACAGGAACTAAACATAGGAATGCTAATATCAGCTTTTATCTACTTTGTCTGTTTCGCATCCCTGAAAAAAACCCACCCATCCTTCAAAAAGGATATTTACCAGTTTCTTTCTTTAATTTGATTTACAAAGGGAAATAAGATAACAAGCTCATTTCAAATCCACAGACAATTATTTTTATGCTCTGAGATGCCACAGAAATACTTGTTTAATGCCACAGAAGGAAGAAAGTGTCTAAATCCCCAAAGTACACTTGCAAACCCCAACTTTTCCTGTAAGACAGTTGACAAAAGTACCACAATAAAAGAACAATAGTAAAAAACTGGTCACCAACCCATCTCAATCTGATATGTGTTTATGAGGTAAGGAAGGATACAAGAAGTTAATCCTCACACCTGTAACTTTAGGACTGCACAGCTTTGATGCTCACACCTAAATAACCACCCAGCGAAAAGTAAAATTGCTTCAAAAACTCAATCTCATCTGAGGATTGTGTGGGGACATAGCACAGTAACCCAGGTTAAGCATTTGCTGTCTTGTCTCCAAGAAATCAATTTTCCAACTGTAATGCAACCACAAAGAAACCGCATCTTTAACTCATTAAAGGCTTTTAAATTGTCTAATCAATTATGACTCAATTACATTTTTCTGAAGTCGATATTAGATTATGTCCCTATGAAACAACTTTACCGTTTTCTTCTTTGGTGAAACATCATTTTTCCCTGCAGTTCTAAAATATTCTAATATAAGATACTAGTGCCAGAGGGATTTCTGTTTTCTTGCCTTGTATTGTCATTTGGAAACTAACTTCAGAACAATGTCTCAGAACCCATGGTCTGAGACAGTCTGGAAGGAGAAGAGAGAGGGACTACCGTAGGGAATTCTGCAAAAAGCCCTATGAAAAGCAGCCTTATTGTTAGCAGGTTTCAGCCTGATCCACTTTTCCCCTAGAAAGTGTTTTCAGGTTTGCACATTAAAAAAAAAAGATTGTTACTTCCTTGGAATATCTTTTCTGCGAGAAGCGAGGTGGGAAGTTGCTTACTCTCAGCTGACTCATGTTCAGAAAATGAGGGCAGCTGCAAGGCAGTGTATAAAGTGATCCCTCTCTGGAAATGTTTCTGCACATGCTTCACACCATATTCCTGTGATTGAAACAACTTTGTGTGTAGATTAGAGCCAGTAAGTGTCCTCCAGATCAGAAACTAATGCAGTCATAACACTACTGAACAAGCTTGAAATACAGGACTGGCATGATTGTCCACACTTTTGGGGTCCAGTTGTCTTCTACTACAGCCAGCTGTGGCAAATAGTTCTCCCAATGGGATCAAGTTCCAACCTGTAAAACATTTGGATCTTTTGCCCCTGCTACATCCTTTGGCTGTGTCTCACCACTAGGTAAAGAGCAACCAAGAGAAATGAAGCTGGAAGGGAATACTGTATTGCAATTTGCATTTTTATTTTTATTGATTTACATATGTTAAGATTTGAATAGGATTGTGTAAATAGATAACAATAGCTGACCAAAAAAAGTAGTATTATTAATGCCAGCAATAATTATTAGACATCCAATAAATCTATTTTTTCAGTAATGATAGTGAAATATTGCCAAGATAACAGCAACGGGACATTGTCTGTTCAATCCAGTTCAATCAAGCCTGTTCAAAGCAGCCAGTACATCCTGCCGGAGAATATTCCCACACAATGACTTTTGGAAAAGAAGGGTGGGAATTAAGATGAATAGGGATCACTCTGAAAGGCAGGGAAAAGGAAACGGTAAAAGCTGGGGTAGTGTATAAATTGGCTCTTGGTGCATGGAGTAGTTGGAGGTGTCTGTGAAGCTAATCAGTGTTAAAGGGTAGTGATTTGTGTCACCTTTTTTTTTTGTCCAAAAGATTGAAATATCTGAGGAAGAGAGGTTTTGTGTTCCTCTTTGTTACCACCTGGAGTATTTTGGATCTCACTATATTCTTACTGTTGTTACAAACAAGAATTCCCTTAGCATTGCATGTGTGTTGACTATCTTAACCTTTTTTTAAAAATAGAAGTGAAAAGACTAAAATGTATTTTGTTTCAGGAATAAATTACTCCAGGAGCTTAAGCAGGTGATTTGATTGCCTAAGCAACACAGACTTTTAATGTCTGAGTTGCACTGTCTTGGGGTAAATATTCAGAAAATAGTTTCACCTCACTGAAAAGCAGGATTTTGCTCCTAAATTCCTGGGAAATTCCCACCTAAGCTAAGTGCCTTCTGTTTTCCTGCCTCCCGGTTCTTTTGTCCCTGGAGTTACTCATTAGGAGCAGGCTTACTGCCTCATTTAAAGAACAACAAATGAAGGAGGCAGATCAACATTTCTTTCTGCATTTTGTTTTACCTACAGTTTGAGAACAGCTTCGGTTAAACCCAGGTTACCCTTCTGCACAGGCACATACAAATCAGTATGTGGGTGTCCAGTATATTTGTAGACGAAGAAAGGAGGGAAAATTGCTCTGATATAACACATTCTCTTTGCAAGTTAGAAATACTAGCCTTTCTTACTAGGTTAGGTTAGGCAGCTGCCTCCTCCAAGTGCTGGCTTTTCGGACTCTCATTCCTAGATGCTGAGCAGCTAATCTTAATTGCTTTAATTTTTCTGAGAAACTAAGCCCTTACCCTCTGTATGGACCCTCAGCACCTAACTCAGGGTAATAAACACATGCGGGCAGCAGAATGCTTAACTACCAGGCACGGCAAATACTCACCTCCCAAGTCTCTTTTAGACATCCCAGCCAAACCTTTCTTCCGTTTTCTGTTATTCCTGTTCCAATTGTTCCTTCTTCCTGCCCTCCAAGCTCTTTGAAAGGATTTGTTTGATTATTAGCTCTGTTTTTCTACTTTAAGCAGTGGGGTTTGACTCAACACACAGGTAGACGCCAGGAAAAATCACTTCTGCCGGGTGCAGAGCTCAAGGTAGCGACAGGAGATCTCATCTCCAGTCAGCATGGTAATCCACTGGCACCGGCACAGGAGCTGCTGAGATGAAAGGCCCCACGCCCATCTCCTTGAAGTCAGTGGCCATGGTCCGGTCCTCTTGGTGCGAAGCATTGATTGGGTGCAGCTCTCCAGGACTTCTTGGAGGAAGCTGGTGGGCCCCCGCATCTTTGCTTAGCTGGTCCCAGGATAAAAACAACTACATCCCGTCCTGCCCTAATGCAGACACAGCTTGCTTCTATGGGAGTCGGTGGTAAAAGCCCTACCTTCTTCCCTAACTTCTTCTTCAAGCAAGATTCGTGTTTGGTTCTTTGAATATTTTGTTGACTTGTCAATAAGATTCCCCAGAAAGTTCAGGCTCCTTTATTTTTATTTTCTTGTTTACTTCACTAGGGGATAAGAAAGCCAAAGGCTAGGCTTTTAAGTTGGGATTATACTGTTCAATCTTTCTATGGTGTGATAAAGTTGTCATGGCCAGCTCTGGGGAGTCATTGCCCTTCTGACCATCAGGGTTCACAGTGGTTTTGATCTGGCATTGCAGTAATGATTTTTTTTTATTTCCTTTATCAGCAGGATGGTATGTGCCTCCAGAGACAGAAAGACCCCCAGATAAGAGACGCAGAGGCCACCAGTAGGACCTGCATAGGAAACAAGAACATTTGCCAGCCAGGTTTTATCCCGCTGCTTGCCCTCATGCTTTCCCCAGCAGTCGTGTGGCTCGGGGCAGGCCAAGCTGCAGAAAAATAGTAAGAGAAAACACAGTAGCATTTCTTTTTTGAGTTATGGTGTAATAAAATCAACAGCGTGGAGCAACTTGTCCTGCTCTGAGAAACAAATAGATGGACTAAGGACAAATAACTCTGGTCCCCAGTTTTTCATCTTCAATTGAGCCTGGATATTAAACAGGATGGAAAGGTAAACTGGGTACTTTTTTTCAGTCATGTGCAGCTGACAGACCATAATGTAGATGAAAGTACTTGAGTGCTGTGGAGCCAGAAGATTTCCGTGCTACCATACTGTACATCCACAGTCATCTACTTCAAATTACTCACTTTGCGAGGTGTACCGAGGTGGGGGAATTCAGAGACTCCAGCAGACAAAAAGTGAAGGAATGGGCTCATTTCTCCCCCAGACAGAATGTTTATTGTGTTCCTCTCGCTTTGTTCTTTGAATCAGTATTTCTTCACAGTTTTTAAACTACACATCTTTGTAAAAATCACAGCTTCCCACAATGTTATTAATTTCAGTTCGAGAGGATTGAAAGAGGGCACAATTAATTACACAGTGTGAAATAGTTAAATTTAACAGGAAACTGTAAAGCTTTATTTTTTTAAAATGTTTCTCAACTCCAGCACTAAGTGAAAGTGTAAAGCAAAAGATGCTGGATTTTTTAAATGTCAGAGTAATTTTGGCCTATCTCCGGCTTTTCCATTTGCCACATTAAAGCAGCCCTGTTATTCTGTAAACTTCAGAGTCTCAGTGGGAATACAACACAGCATTTGCCAGGGCCAGCTTTAAGGGTAGGCAAAGTAGGCAGCTGCCTACCCTAACAAGGAGCTAGATGCAGCAAAAAAAAAGCAAATTCGCAAATATAAAACATTATTATTTGCCAGCAGTAAGAAAGATTATTATTTGCCAGCAGCAAGTGTTTCCTGTTCAAATTGGCCAGAGAGAGTAATATAATTCTTCTAGTATTTTATTGGGGAGTGGAGAAACCCATGGGGGAGGATATGGAAAAGTCTTCCTGACATAAAAGGGGTGAAGGCTGGCACTGTCTCCTCCTGCTCCAGTATTTGAGGTGGTCTTTGGCAGCCGATGGGTGAGGAGGCTGGTCAGAACAGATCTAACCCTGCAGAGGGCAACACACCTAAACATGCTCGCTGCTACGGGAAGGCCTTGCCTCTACAAGCAAGCACTTTTGGAATAACTTTAGAGGGTTTTTGTTCAAAATAAACTGCCTTGCAACCATATGCAAAAGTTGGGTTTTCTTTTTTTGTTCTTGCTTTTAGTTTTAAACAGCCTGGTGTTTTATTCCACATCACCTGCAAAATTGGCTAAAGCAACTGTTCTGGGTTTTTTAACTGATTTCTTTTGTCTTTGCAGTTACTACGCTAGAGAGGAGCACTGGCATTTTAGGTTTCCAGCACCCAAAAACTGCAGTCTTGCAAGCTGGAGTCTTTTAAATGGAAAGCAAGAGAGAAATGACAGTGGTTCACAGTGAAAGAATGACTTCTGGGACCAGATATTCAAGCCTCTTAGTTCTGGATCAACCAAGCAAATTAAGGTAAAACCCAGAGGGACAAATATACTGCACAAATCAGCTTGGAAGCATCCTTTTATAGAAACAAACGGGAAAGTAAAACAAAGTGCTTTAAAAGTGCATTAAGTATACTTTATTCCTCAACCCAGAGTTAATTCAAGCAATAAACTCACAGATTTCACACAAGCTAAAGCTTCCTACAAATCTCACTAACCAAGTTCCCTACCAAACCTCAGGGGAAGCTTTTATAATGATAACTCCCTTCCCCCACCTCCAAGCTGACCTGGAAATGCTTAGAGAATTGTGCTTAGCAAAACTCTTGTCCTAAGACTTTTTATTATTATTACCTGTGTTTTTCTCTGAACCACGTATATAAAAGAGAGGGGGATTTCCCTTTGCACCAATTAAAACCCAAATCTCACCTCTCCTTTCTTCCCCCTCAACAAGAAGTTAACCCCTGCTGAGCTTTTTTCCCCCAAGGCATCTATAAAGCCTCACAGGTGAGCTTGCTGCAGCATAATGAGAATGAATCAGCACTGATCTTCCAACAGATAAGCACCAATCTTTTATTCTAGCCACCTGGCTCTGGACTTATCAGACAAGAAAATGGCTATGGTTTGAGTTAGGTGGATTTTCTTCTCTTTTGCAATATTCTTCCTTTTGTATTTTCCTTCCTTTAGCAAGCGCTCTTGGGAGCAAAGGTGCTTTGGAACATCTTCAGGCTGGGATTTTTCTTTCCTAAAATCCATGTTCTGACACTTTTTGTTGGAGGAAATTACCTTGTTTTGTATGTGCTCAGTCTCTTGAAGTCTTTCAGTTGTGTCAGGATTCTTTTTTTCACCCCGTCCTTGAAATACAGACCAGTTTGTTACACCTGGACAGAAGTAATATGGAAATATTTTCATTTTAGTAAAGGTTTAATTATAATTAATCCTGGTTGTTATACCTTAGGGAAAATGAAAAGATTTGCATGGTTATATAGGTAAATTTGTCTTGTCTCCCTGTGGCTTTGACCATAAGAATGTAGAGTCAAGAATTGTAATAGTTCACTAAAATATTTTCTGTCCTAGATGTGCATGAATTGTATAATTGTTTGCCTAATGAAGCTCTTAAGAATAACTAGAAGAAATGAAATGCATTAAGGAGTCTAACAGGAGAATGGGCCGTAGTGCCAAATTGCTTTGAATTTTTATGATTGTTCTCAAGTAGGGAGTAAAGTAGGAGAATGAGAAAATTCTCCAGTTCAATTTCTACTTCTTCACTGATTTCATGATATAAATAAGTGGTTTATAGGACTGCTTTCAATTTATTCTCTGGCCCTAGTGAATGGGTGCTGTTCTGTTGCCTTTAAATTTCACCCTTCTGTCTTCCTCTCATACACTTTGAGAACATCACCAAATAACACTGGGTCCTGTTTTCTTGAGTACTTTTAAAAAGTATTTCTAAGCAAATGCCCTTATTGAAAATTTGTAATATGAATTTCGGGCTCTGCTGCTACCCACAATTTTTTCTAATTTTGTCACAGGGTAAAGAATAAGGAGTCCATGTTTTAAGACTTTTAAATGTGTGCCCTTTTTTTTTGTTGCTGTGTTTTGACTTTTTCCACACTAAAGGGAACACTCTTTCTGCAAAAAAACCCTATAAAAAAGTTTATCGTCAGTCTTGTGTGCAGTGGGGTTATTTGTACCAGATAGCAGCACAGATATATTAGCTAGAGTTCATCTTGGGTTAAATTCTGGGAAAGCCACAGGAGAACAAGGCCTCTATTTAACTGGCATTTTGTATCTACAAGGGAGGTTGTGTTGCTAAAACCCAGGCAGGGTAAATATCCCTTGTGTTTAGAGGACCATGATATTAACAGATATTAACAGATCTGCTGCTTTATAATGGCTATCAGTGATTTACTGGTTTTGTTGTGTTCTTTACCCATTATGACGTACTTAGGTGCGTTTCTATACGTGTTTGTTGAAATCTTCCTTCTCAAGAGCTGCATTTTGGGTTCAGTCACTGCCCGTGGATTATTCCCTGGACATGGAATGTTAGTTGTGTTGGAGACGATAGATGCCAACATTTATTTACATAAATAAACATTATTATTTTATGCATAAAACATTTTTTGTTAAAGCAATTTTCTTTCTTGTGCATTTGAAGTGAAATATAGTCTCAATTTCTCACTTGGTGACTTAGAAAAATTATTTACTCTTATCTACACTGCACTTTGTGCAGAAAGAGAAAGATGGGCAGAGAAACAGCCATGTTATTTATAATAAATGAGAATTAAAAGTAATTAGTGGAACAGCACAACTCAGAGGATTGGTAATAGAATCCAGAGCCTTTTCTCTTCCAGGTGTTCAGATGCTGGGTAATGAATGTGTCATAAATACCTCCATGGCGAGGTCACCAGTTTAAATGAGGTTTGTGTAAAGAGTGGCAGGAAGGTATTAATGCATGAGCATCAGTCACCAGGAGATTATACACCGCTTCTGTCTGTCACAGCGGGGTGAAGACCGGGCTGTGTTGTTTGGGTCCACACCAGCCCCGTCACCAAGGGACCCTCTGCCAGGAGAGGCTGTCGCCATATACCCTGGCATAGGCTGCAGCTGTTTGTGGTAGCTGTCCTGGGAGGACCTCATGGACCATAGCACTTGCTGTGTTTGCTGTGTGACTTCTGCTAAGTTTTCTTTGCCTCATGTGGCTATGTACAAATATGATGGTAAAAGGTCCCTAACAGGCTTACATGCTGGAAGCGGCAAATTAGGGCTTATTTTATGCAGGAGATGTAAACTGGATGACTGTGCTAACTCTGGCCTCACACTGTAGTTCTCACAATCTGTTTCTATGTAAAAATCATTACTCAAAGGAAATGCCACACTTGCTAACCTCAATCCATACTCTTCCTGACCTGTAGAGGAGCAGGGCTGGATCCCAGGTGTGCCTTTTCTGTTTGAAGGCAAAGCTGCTCACAGACTTGCTTAGAACAAAGACCAAATCTTTATTTAGCTCAAGGTTTATATTACCATCATTAGAAGTTTAGCTGTTGTTTTGAGCCTTTTCTCTTGAAAGCAACAAACAACTTGGTCAGAGGGCCATGTTATTCCAGCACTAAAGGGAATTAATTCCTTTTTCATATATGGAAAATATGGTCTCTGCAGTTTCTTAGCACTACTCAGACCTGTGAAAAGAGCCTAACGTTTGGAGCTTAGCTGCATATACCTTTAAGTATTTCTAATTGAAAAACACAAAGCATTGTTTTCTCTTGGAGAATCAGTTCCCACTTTGGATTTAGGAAAGAATGCAACACTGAGATAATCTCACTTTTCCCATCATCGTCCTTTCATTCTTCTTCACTCCCCCCTCCCCAGACACAAGGTGACATATCCAAGTACTTGTCCTTCAACAGATTCTTCAGCAAGCAACAGAGCAGAAAGCCCTAATATCTATTCATTTGTAATCTGTCATTCTTAAAGTATTAAGGACAATTGACTTCACATGTCTCAGGTAATTAGAATAGTCATCCTTTGCTCCAGATTTTTAAAGTAAGTGTCTCAAACTCTTAATCAGTACATTTATTGATGTCTTTCAACATATCTGTTTCTTGTCAACTGTGTGTTAGATTTGAAAAAAATCTTGCATACTGAATTGTGCATAAGAATTGTATTAAAAACCTTTTTCTATTGCTTTTGTAATCAAATAAAATATATTAGTGACAACGTGGTATTTTCCACACTCAGAGTAATCAATCTCTTTTTTTAATATGGAAAACTGCTCAAAAGCAAATTAATAAATATAAATGTCAGGAGTTACATTTACACAAATGTTTTAGTACTTGTTTTCCCAAGTTTATACTTCCACATCAAGCAATATTAACTATGATAATAGCTAATACCATTTTACAAGCTCTAAGGGGCTCATAAAAAAAGGTTGTTGGATTTCTTCAGCTGTTACTGATCTTAGCAAGAAAAGGCAGCCATTCCCCACCTCAGAAACCTGAGTCCTAACTTTGGCCACTAACACAAGGTTATGTAATTTTTGTTAGCTACAGATATGGGAGATCTCTGGGGCCAGGTACACCTAAGTTGAGTGTCCTCAGTGCCCTCTTGGAGCATGAGCACTCTCAACAGATAGCACTCTCCTGCTCTGGCAGATCTGTGTTTGTGGGAAGAGCAATCTTTAGGGCTTGCTAGGGTATTGCCATTATTCTATAGCTATGACTACAGGGGCTTATCCACAAATAGGGTTTTTTGGGTTCACTGTCACATCGCTCATTTCAGCTGTCCTATTCGATACATTCTTCCTGGCACCTCTTTAGCAAGGAACAGGCAAGTCTCTCAACAGCTAGCACTATTCATTTGGTCCCTCGATGCTTTAGAGTAGTGGTTACTCAAACCATCGTGCAAAGGAGTCTCAGGCTGACTTCATGTGCTGGACAGGAGGAAAAAAAAAAACCAGCATCTGGAGTGGTTTTTATGATTTGAAGGCAGAGTGGGAAAGCAGCTTGGGCAGTGGGAGATGCATGTCTCTGTCATTGCTGCAGTTTTCTCCTGTTAGCCACACCACATCAAAAAGCAGGAGAGTGTTTCTACAGCAGGGATTTTGCATGGAGAACTGGAGCGATGAAGTCAGACCAGTGTGGAGAGCAAAGCTGGTCCCTCCATCCCTTTGCCAGTGTTTGCCCCTGTGCACCCCACTCTTTAAGATTTTCTGCTTTGTAGGACGTGGTATATTTGCAGTCCCAGTCAGGGACTGGTCTGAACTCTTAAACTAAGAATCTCATATTTGTGGGTTTTTTTCAATATTTGGCAATAAATGATCAGCAAATGCTGGAGAGGAATATACTGTGGTAAAACAAAAGCTTAGGGATAACTTGGTGTTGTTACCATGTTCTAGCTGTCACACAGGATACAACCCAGCTTCTCCTGGGGAATATACATTGTATACAGACTAGGAACCACATGTAGACACACCTGCTTCTTAAATAGATGTTGTGGAGTCCTTTTGCATATCCAGCTCATTGGAAGAAACAGGGATGAGCCCCAGTAGCTCTTTCTTTCACTGGCACTCTCTCTCCTGTACATCCTCTTCTTCAACTGCGCAGGCTGTACCAATGACAACAAGAAGAGAGAAACTCGAGCGGGTGGGGTGTAATCCAGCCTGAGCCTTAGAGCAGCCCCTGGCCTCCCAGGAAAGCTCCTTGCTCATTATAAGAGAGCTCTTTATACCCAAGGGCTGCGTACATGATGCACTACAGGGGATACAATGGAGTATATTTGAGGTGTGCTTATCTGGAGTTGTCCCCTTTTTGGTGAATTTCTCCCCTCTTCTCTTCATTTAATTTCTCTTTGGGATGGGTGAAAACAGGATTGTGAGGATGTGGAAAGAGAGAACTCCTTCCTGAGGAACAATCTTGCGAGTCTATGGACACTGTGTATACTCATACATGACAGAATACCCTGCAGCCTTCAAATGAAACCCCAGTTTCGTCAGAGAGTGGAAGACCCATAGGGTATAAGGCAGCTGGCAGTGTCATGAGTGCTGTAAGCGCTTGCTCTTTCAAAACACATGTATGCCTTTGAGTGTCTCTCTGTTGAGCAGAATAATTTGATTACAGACAGGGGGTTAGGTCTGTCCAAGTAACATAGCGTTGCCTTTTTTTTGTGGTAATGACAGCTGTACAGATCCAAGAAACAAAACTGATGTCTTCATGTGGATGGTTATCTCCATCAGCCGAGGAGATAGATCTCAGGACTTCGGTGTGTTGGGTACCAAAGTGATTCTGAGTTGTAAACCTCCAATGGCGCTTTTTTCATAATGGATGAATTCTCCGATTTACCTTACTTCTCCTTTCCTTAAGAAATGAATTGGTTCTGCACATACATAATACTTTCTCCTTTTTGTAATATATTACTTAACATGGAATAATTAGGAATGCAAAAGTTGCACTGAGCAGCAGAAGGAGAATGCTTGCCTCCCACTGAACCATTTTTGTCTCTTTAAAGGGTTCATTTCCCGATTATTAAATTACTTTAAACATAATATTTAGCCTCCACCTTCTTTAGTTTGCATGCACATTAAATAAGCCTGATAATTAAGGACTGTTGCTGCATGTTGAAAATTTGGGGCCCCATTCTGAAAACCATTGCTCTTAACGAATTATCTCAGTGGAATAGCTGATGTAAAAATAGCTGTGATTTTAATATGTAGATGATTGGATTTAGAATTCTGCCTTCATTCATTTCATTGGAAGGTACTTATCTGCATCCCTCTGACTGCTTTGAAATTATTTTATGTGGCTATCTAAACATGCACACAGTGATGTATTGCTATGTTTTAGTTCACCGAGAGCCACTTCAGCTGAGCTGCAAATTCAAAATCTTCCCGTAGGAGAGGCTAATTGACTTGTGCTTTTGTGGTTTATGGTGTCACCAAAACCCTTGACACAATTCTAGCTCTCTTTTCAATGGATGCTAATCTATTCTTATTCTAACTAGTGCCTTAATGTTGATATAATATCTATCTATACTTCTCTTTCCTGAGAAGACACTTTATAATTCAGTTATGATGGTAAATATTGTATCAACTTGAGACATCGTGACTCCATGGAAAAGTAATGTTTTAGTGAAGTTTATAGAGATTTTGGCTTTCTAAAACATACAATACTTTATCAAGAGGGAAAATATTGATACTGGCTCTGTTCAAACTTTTATTTCAGGATTGGGACAAAAGAAACTTGGTTTCATAAAAGTGTCCAGAGCAATTTTATTGTTTATTAAAAGCCATAAAATATATCTAGATTTGCTGTTACATTATAAATCATAGGCTTTTTCAAAACTAAGATTGTGTAGACTGGATCTCTCTTTCTTCAGTTACATAACCACAAAAATGAGTTATCCCGTGCACTACATTTTGTCAGTGTTCAGAAGGATATTGCCATGAATCCAAGAACTAGAAATGGGCCAAAGTGGAAGCCAGGGATAGAGTTGGGGCTTAGCTTTATCCCAGTGTGACTCTGTTGACTTAAGAATAACAGCTCAAAGCTTTGGAGTATGAACTCCATCTCAGATGGGAGCTTTTCCACGTGGAATTTAGGAAGGAGATAGGATGGGAGTTTGAAACCTTCCTTCTTGGTTAGGGAACTGGATGCGTTTGAAGTGAAAAGGTGGGGCTGTTCTTCACTCCTGGTCTAGAGAGCTCCGATTCTCCTGAGTGGAGCTACTAGGGGTAAGATTTTAGCTCACGGTGGCAGAAAGCCAGTGAGGGCAATTGCTATCCTGACTTCACCCCTCATCCCCTTTCAACTTGTGAGCACCTCTGAAGCACAGACTGGAAGAATTTAAAGTCCCAGGTCTGAATCTGAGCTTTATTTGACCCAGAACTTGGGTTTTAGGCTAAATTATAGTACTGTCCCTCTAGCCAACCACAGGTGGTGTGGTAAAAAAAAAAAGCAGCTTTACGGTATGTTACCATTCATGTTCTTGCTGGGGCAGATCCAGCTTGGATGTCTAGGAAGCACAGAGCACACTGGAGCTGTAGCCACAACAAATAACGAGTGGGTTGGTGTGAACATTTTTATCTGCAGTATGTATTAATTGTTCTTTACTTCCTGACAGGAGAAGATGAGCACAGCTGAAAAGAGAGGAATGTTAGGGTAAGCCTGGGGAAATGTGGGAAGCTGAAAGGCAAGGCCTGGTGCTCTTAATAACCATTATAATAAATTAGCATATGATACAAACAATGCATCGGAAAAAGAAAAAGAAAAAAAAGCTGTCTTGTAAAGCAGGACATAATTCTGCGACATGTCTACTGTCTCTAGATAAAGGTTTGAATGGTTTTCCCAAGAAGAAGCTTTATGCAAATGCATACTGTCATGTGAATCAGATTAAGGGAAGAAAGACTATTTATGCATGAAATCCAAACATGCTTCTGGGGAAAGGAGAGGAGAAATAAACCCTTTCTTTCACCTCAAACACAATATATGTGCAATGACTAAAAAGAGATGAATGTGTCACCTCTGTTACTGACAGTAAGTGATTTCCCACTAACAATTAGCATGAATCATAGTGATAAAAATCTGAGATGGAAAAGACCTATTAGAACATCCAGTCCATCCCCCTGTAAATACAGGAATCTCCCTGACGATTTCTATACAAAGCAGTTCGCTGCTCCAGAGTTTGTGTTTTCATCAGTGCCACATCACATGGGCATTTGCCAAGAAACCTTTACAACAACTACCACATCTGTTCTTCACCTGAAAATAGAATTACATCAGTTCTGCTCTTCCAGATCAACGTCCTTCTGGAGAGACTTTTGTTCCTATGAGTACCTGGAACATAAAATATGTGTTGTTGCTTTACAACTTTAAATACAATGGGTTGTCTTTGCTTTCACGCACCACAGAAGACATACAAACTGTTCATTTATTCAACAGCAGCACAGAAAGCAAGCAAAGGGAAATGCTTGGTTACAGTGAAATAAAATAATGTAGCAGAAGCATTTTGGGTGACACCAAACTGGACTCAGCTAAGTGGGAAAGGTGCATATGGAGGTGTTTGTGGCTGCCAGATTTTGGGGCTTGATCTGTGCCATCTTTACCCCAAAGGTAGGCTAGAACAACCTTAGGGTTGCTTAGACTCCTGCCATCTTGGAATGGCCCCCAAAATAATTTGTTCCTGCTCCCTTGTCTCCCCCTGTGTCCCCTCTGCTAGGCTGCGCAGGAGGCGATGGCACGTAGCTGGCTGTGCTGGCTCTGCTCCCACCAAGGGTCTCTCAAGCAGAGGGGAGCTCTCAGTCAGCAGTGCAAAGCGTCAGGGATGTAGACCACAGTCTGGCTCCTCGTTACCAATAGGCCAAGATTCAACAGGAATTTAGGATCAAGTTTGGCACTTATCCCTTTTTTAGTAATAAAGATGTACCGCTAGAAGCAGAATTGGTTGGGAATGCCTTTGAAGGTAGACAGTGTATGAAGCAAGCCTGGAAGTGAACTTGCATACGCAGCTTGGCTTGAAAGTCGGGGCAAGTAGGTTCGTTTCACTGCAATCTAGGTATACCCAGGCTAACTGCTTATTTACCTGAACCTGTAGCTGTTGGCACCAGTGTGATGCTGTAGGCATATTCCATGCACTTGAAGACTGCCTGACCAGATTCTCAGTTGACATTGATTGATTTTTCCCCACTAATTTCCATAGACAATAATTTCTTATCCCGAGAGTTTTGTATGAATCTGAGATATGAGGCTAGGCATTTAGCTGATCACCCTCAGGATGCACATGTCATTATGGTCTGATTCAATTCCTACCAAAGTCAACTGGAAACTTTCCACTGAACCCAGTGGCTGCCGAATAGACCCTGTGGAAGTAAAGGCTGCAAGTGAGTGTAGAGATATAGAGCCAAATGCTTTCATGGGAGTTTTTTTTTTAAAAAGGGGTGTTTTGCGTGTGTGGTGATTCTGTTTGTGGCATCTTCCCGTGTCCCTGCAGAGGAGGCAGCGGTCCTGTGCAGGAGTTGCTGCTGTCCCAGGGAAGGAGGAACAAACAAAACCCACTGCATGGGCAACATCAGCTACAAGTTTTGCTTAGATGCCTGTGGCTGAACAGCGTTCATGTGTACGCAGCCTGGAACAAATGCGAAGGCTGATCAGATGATCCCAGGCAGATAAATTTTTAAAGGATCTTGTTCCTCTGAAATGCATCAATTTGCCCCGTGTGAGCTAAAATAATTTAGATAAAATTGATCTGCTCATGATGCCTTTATAATGTATTTATTTTTAAATGGATGAATTTTTTCTGATTGCTTGTAATGATTTTTCTGAATTACAATGATCTTTAAATATTACTTGTAACAGCAGCTGTTACAAAATTTTCAGGCAGAAATCCGATTTTCTTTTTGTTTAAAATAGATAATGGGCATTTGAAAATAAGAGTTCCCCAGTCCTGGCACAGACCCAGTCATGGGTGTCCTGATGTGTAACTCAGCACAGATCATTTTAAAAACAAGAAGTTTGCTGAACAAATATAAGCTTCCCGCAGCCGAGCATGTCTGTCCCTGTGGACCAATGAACTTCCCTGTGACTCGAGATATTTTTAATTCTGCTCTGGACTTTCTCCAGGAAATCAGTAATAATTACTAATTGTATTTTTGTAAGCTAAATGAAGGGATGCATTCTTTCTTGAAATTCTCCCTCAGCTTTTGCAATTAATTATGTTGCTCTTTTGTGTGATTAATCCTTGTCTTTGTATTACAACTTCACTTAATCAAATAGTGCTGTCTAGCATGCTAAGGGTTCTTAAGTGTAAGATATTTTCTCCTTTTTTATTGTCACTTTTTCCTTTTCTCCGCTACTCACATCTCTTCTAAACTTTTAGCAAAGCAATGTTTTACTAAAGAATTAACGAGTTCTAAAATCATCAGGGGAAATTTGCATGAGATTATTGTAACTTGGCAAAGCCCCCCTGCCGTGTGTGGAGCTACAAACTGATTTTTACCAGCTGAGGATATGCCCTTACATCACCAACACACACTAAGGCAGTTTTCTGATAAAACTATTTCAACAGAAGGGCAGTCAAAACCCCTAAATGACCTCAGGTTTTCTTTCTAAACCTCTACTATATGAAATATATTAAAACAGACTTACCTGACCACCATAAATTATATATTAAAATTATCCTCTTGCCATATGCCCACACTGGAAATGTCAGGCAGAAAGGAGCTGGTTTTGAGTGGTTTAGAGAAAGTCTTAAACACTTAGGTTGCTGTGCAATTTTGTGGCAAATCTTACTTCTTCCTTTGCAGCCAGGGAAAGTTTTTTCCATGGTGGAAGTGGAGCATGTCTGTCATTCCAGCATAGCATGGCTGCAATATTGCCAGCATTAAATGTTCAAAAGTCAGGAGACTGGTTTACACAGAGCCAGGTCCTTACTTTAAAATAAATAATTCTATCTTCCAGTTTCTTATTTTTTAGGATGCCATTGGGTCATATTTCCAAGGGCCCTTCTGTATCTCAAAATGAAGATATCTCTGTATCTCAAAAAGCAGACAAAATCAAGTTCAGGAAAGGTGGCATTGTCATTGCTCCAGGACCTGGGGCTTTAAGAGCAAGATCTTACCAGCCTCACAGTGGAAAAAGCAGAACTGGTTGGAGCTGCCAGGGAAAGGTAGTGGTTTTATCACCATAGAGGTGTCAGTGTGTCAAGGATGAGTCTGAATATCTATTACCATGGAAACTCTCTCTCCCTTGAGCACGGCAGAGGATGGGCATTGCCCGTTTGAAGCTCCATGGAGGTGAGCTGGGCTGGAGCCCAGGAAAACATCAGCTGTTAGTTAGGAAGGCACTGAGGAGGCTGCTTATCTTTCATTATGGAATCACTCTCACAGCTTAATCATGAAATAATAAGCGAAGGCAGTAACTGAAATGTTCTGTGCCAGTGTAAATATAAGTGGTTAGTGAATAGATAAGATGCTAAAAGACGTTGTTAAAATACATGGTGCCATCACTGTAGGATGAGTCAAACTTCTTGCTGGCGAGTACCACAGTGGATTCCTCTGTGAAGCTTTTTACACGGAGTTCCTAATTGCAGGGAGAATGAGCAGGCAGAGGAAAAGAGTAAAAAAGTAGAATTAATAACTTCCATTAAGCGCTTAATAAATGCTAAAAAGTAGCTTTGAATATTCAGACAACTGACCTGCATCAGCAGAGCGTGGAGATGCATGCTCACCTTAAGCATAGTTGTAATCTCATGGAAATAAAATAAAACAGATAAAAAGTATTGTGGAGTTGTATGGCCCTGCTTGCAGGAGTAATGCCAGGGATCTGCTTCTTGAACCGGGTCCTTTATGCAAATAATAAGTCACAAATGTGGTAAGGATTTATTTTATGTTCTTTCAAATGAAGATGGGTTGGCTGTATTCAGTATATTAAATCCTTCCTGCTGCTAAGCTTAAAGAAACTGATTCTCTTGTAACATATTTTGATTTGACTACTGTAGCTTCCAAGTGCTATAAAGCACTAGAGTAGTTTGCCTTGGCCTCACACCTAGTTACAGTAGTGCTAACTTTAAAATTGCTGAAGAAACCCACATCTGGAGTCAATTGAGTGAATTTTAACCAGCTTTGGTGGTAATATGCAAGTAATATTTCATCCTCGTGTGTATTTCACTCATCTTATAAAAAAGATGCCTCATTCCAAGACTCCTAGACATATTTCTTTGCCGTCTCATATATCAAGAGTATCAGACTAAGCAGACCGCTTAAAACTGGATATGTCCAAACACTCTCTTATCCTAAACAACGGCGAATATTTTTGCCAACACTTCCATTTCCTGCAGTGGAAAAAAAATATATAACCCCAAAGCCTTGGCCAGATCCTGCTTTCCTTGAAATGCATGGCAAATTTGTCAACAAAACACTCTCTGGCTTGGTAGTGGGGGGAGAAGTTTAACAGCTGGAATTAACCAGCAGGAATAATGTGAAGCAGGCTGAAGCTTCGGATTAGGTTTAGTCTAATGCTGGGGTTGAAGGCTGAGCTTGCGTTCCGATCTGCCTGTGCCAAAATCACGGAAGCGACATCCAAAACCAGAACCAGAGAGCAGGCCCTTTCAGCTCTGGATTTGGCCCAAAGCCAGACCAAGGCTGCAGGCATCGGTCCAGGAATCCAGCGCTGAGACACCCGCAGGCCCCAGATTCAATGGCTTGAAACTCCAGTTTTCTACCGTCAAAAATATTAGTCTGGTGCAAAGAAAGTACTTTTATTTACAGAAATGTTGTAAGTGTAAGCAATTAATTCCCATTTGCATGGACTCCATTTCTCTGACTGTTTGCAAGGGGATGACCAGCCATGTGGGAGACAGGCATTAAACTAAACAAGACCCCAGGTTGGTTTTATTCTTTTTTTTATCTGAAGGGACCACCACTGGTGCAAGGCTCATTTCTTGTAGTGCCTCAAAAAGCTATTAAAGGCAATTGTCATGTTGGACAGACTGGGAGTTGAAATCCGGAGGTACCATACTATTGGTGCTCCCAACGTTTGCCTCCTCCACCCCTCTCTGACATGAATTTAATGCAGGTGCGGACATAAGCCTAACATAAGGGAGCAATTTTCTGATTCATTCATGTAAGACCCTGAGGGAGAGTAGGAACAAGATGTACAAAGGTAATGTGGCATTGTTAAAAAATTAACTTTGCTTCCATTTTATGGAGCCATAGTTCTATGTTGCTTAGTTACGTGGATCAGGAATTTAACTGTAAACAAGATATTTCACTCCGCAGTCCCTAGGGTTTTCAGCTCCATTTGAAAAGCATTTAAAAATGTGCATCTTTTGCCATATCCTTGAGTCGCTTCTTGCCATTGCTTGTACCCTTTGTGTCTGCTGCTGCTGTTCCAGCAGTGCTGGGAGTCAGAGGTGGTGGCGTCCGTGCTAGCGTGACCACTGCCAGGCTAGAGCCACGCTCCCCTCTGAATGCTGCACTTGTTCGGAGACGAGACAGACCGCTTATGACTTTTGTTTTGGTTTTTGTTTGTACAAATCCTGGCTGCACGGGTTCCAAGCATCGGGAGTTTGCCAGCTGGACTATGCAGTTATTCAAGCCATTGGAAGTGGAAAAGGGGTTAATTATCCTGGTATATTATTACATCACTAGTGGAAATTCTGTTTCTGCCCTCAGGATCTCCACTGCTGTGTCTGCTCAGAGCTGTTAAATATGACAAGGTCACTCACCCTGCTTTAGTAACAACGAGTGCTAACAAATTTGGGGGTTGCATGCATTGTCATTGCTTAACAGGGTCGTCCCTGTAACCACCAGCGTTGCCTATGCCTTGTACCCAGCAAACCTCGCGGCAAGTCAGATGTTAGATTACACTGCGTTATGTTGGAATCTGGTTATAAAAATGCAGTGAACACAACTTCCCTGCCTATTTACACTCTAAACAAGATTAGGCAACTAACAAATACGGAGAAGATGGGGAGAGGTAAGCGATGAAGAGAGGTTAAGAAGCGGGGCTGAAGATATGAACAAAATATTTTAATTGATAAGGCAAACTTTCAAAATATTTTTCTCCTCCCTTTTCCTTCTGGCTCTGCAGATGGCTGGGGAGAATCTGTCTTTTACAACACCATGTATTGAAGCAACATGTACTTTTGAAGTTTAGTCACCCACTAATTACTAGTCTTTCATTAACAGCACAGAGACACAAATGATGAAGTACTTGCTTATATCCAGTAGTCTCTATTGTTGAGGCTTAAAAAAATAAATCATTAGCTACATGCTTGTTAAGCATGCTAAGACTGTTTATGTAAACTCCCTTGCTCTTATTTTGGCTCACACAGATGGTTAAGATACTTCAGCTAGTATTTCTCATTTTAAAGAGAGGGCTAATTGCCTAAATGTCAGAAGCACCGAGTATCGCTTGTCTTGGAGAGGATGGGAATGTAATGTGGGCACAGTTCATCCTAAATGTGGGTTGCTGTTAGAGATTTGTTGTCTGGCTACCAATTTGTAAGAACAGTGTCGTCACAGCTGAGGAAAACCTCCCTTGTGGCCACAGCCACGCAGGCCTCCCGAATCTCATGTTATTTAGGAACAGTTTTGTGTTTCTCCACCAAGGGTGCTCTTCAAGGGAATATCTGAAGGCTGAGGCAAACATTAGTAAGCAATGCACTTGTTTGGTTAAGACTTCAGCCTTGACCTCCATCTTTAAGCCCTTGTTTGTTATTAGTCACGTGTTTCCTGAATCAAAGAGAATATTTCTGGAGAGGGAAAATTGTTCTGGGACTGGAGCGTTATATGCCAAACAGACTTGCCCAGATGACAAATAGCCTTCGCATGATAGCCAAGGTTCATCCAGCTGCTCGGCCCCGTACCAAGTGATTGATGGTGTTGATGTTCTAAATAGGCTTAAGATATGCCAAATATCAGGGCTGTGACAAAGTCCTTCAGATATATACTGTAGATAGGCAAGAAGGCATGTTCCCAGCATATGGCAATTCTGAAAGCGGTGTCAGGATTATAAGTAACCTCGCAGGGCTTGTCTGGTTTCTTTCGAAGTTAGACAAAAACAGTTTTCTGTGCCGGAACGAGCAGGGTCACGCGAGGTCTGTGCAAAGCTTCCGATTACCACCGATTTTCTCTGTAACTGGACACCCTTCGGAGTTATAACAACATTTGATTTCTTAGCAGAGATCAATAAACTGTTTTTCTACCATGGTTCTGAGGAGGAAAGAAGAATAGGATGTGCTCAGAAGTTGCTGTTGGGGGGGTTATGTCTTAAAGGAAAGGGAAATTCACACCTGAATAGTTTTATCTTGGTAACACGACAGTGCTGGTTCTTTCTACTAATCCACAAAAGGCTGTTCATCGATATCCCGCAGGATCAAGCAGCTGCACCGCAGAAGCAACAGTTTCATTGATCACTCCTTTCCCCCAGAGAAAATTTCTTTATTTTGTATTTTCCCTCTGCTTTGCAGTAAATGCAATTCCCTGGACTGAGCGGGGCTGTGTGCCTGCTAGGCGGGGAGGAGAAGCACAGCATGGGAAATGCTGGAATACTGGAGGACAAGCTGCTCCAGCTACAGGACAGGCAGAGGTTAGAGTCAAGGGTGGTAAGCTTTTTCCCTGCTTGGTCATTCAGAGGTAATAGTTACCCTGCATTAGACTAACCCCCCCCGACAGCTGGCAGGGTCTCAGACCCCTCGCTAAGGGACATTCTCTGGTGCAGCCCCTGGCTTGGCATTTCACGTTTTCGTCTGCCACAGAGCCGTGGTATCTCCACTGGGAAATGTGTGTTCCTGGCCCTGCAAGCTCTCCACGCAGTGCCATAATCTCACTTTCTAAGACATTAACCCATCTTGGTTTTGAGCATGTGTTTGAAGGGTTTTCTAGGAATGACACTGAGGAAAGCATATTTTGTGAAAAGGCCTTGATGGTGTAGGCTATTTCCTGGATAAAACCATTTCCTCGGTAACTGGAAGATGAGTCAGGCTCACGCGTGCGAAACCAGCTTCTCTACTGAGTCACTCCAGTTTTGGGCCAGCAGATCTCTACTGGATGCTGCCATGAGAAGTGGCCAAGACAGCCTCTGCCGTGCACCAGACCGGTAGTGCAAATTGGCCGTGAAATAGGATCAAGTGACTGCAGGGCAATCAAATTTAGCCAGACCGTACCAGTAAACTCAGGATCAGCAATGCTCTGAAACACCAGCTGAGCAACAGAGAATGGCATTTCGTAATAACCACCTCAGTTTGGGGCCACAACATGGAGCAATTGGCCCATGTTCTTTTTCCACTGGGCCCGGCTGTAACCGGCTTCTTAAGAGATCAGAGGTTTCAAAATTCCCCTTTCTGTCATCCCCATGGGCTGGCTGGAATCAGCCGAAATCCCAGAATCCGTATCTTTATTTATTGCCGACTCACTTCTTGTTGGCAGTTTGCACATTGTGTCGCCTGCCTACCCAGCCAACAGGCTGTCAGTGGTGATTAGCAATTAAATCGCACACCATTCAGGGCTCTGTGGTGCCTCGAGTGATTTTGTTTGCATCCAGGCTGGGAGTGGAACAACAAGTTGGGTTTTAATTCACATTGTAATTTAAGCGTGAGTCTGTGCATGGATGTTCTTATCTGTGCGTGCTCCATTTCAATGGAGCTCAAATTCATTCAAAGTCACTCAAGTTAAATCAAAAGTGAGAGCTCTGAGAATGAATGGAAAATGAATAATCACACAATTACCTGCAACTAATTCAATATATAACTACAACCAGAACTAGCTTTTCCAGTGGGTTCCTGTTCACAGGTAGCCCTCAGTGTGACACATCAGATGCAACACTAAGAGTAAAGCCGGTTGTTGTCACAGTCCTATTCTTGACTTTCATTTCATCTGCTGTTGGGGACATTAAGGCCCTAATGGAGCACCATGAGTGCGTGGTCTGACCTGCACAGCACAAGTCGTCAAACCCTATCTAACAATTTGAGCATCGGGCCCTTAATTTCCCCTTGAATTATAGCCTGCATTTCAGAAAGACAGGCGATCATGACTTAAAGGCTGCAAGTCACTGAGGCTCTACCACATTCCTATCCGACCTGATCCGAGGGTTAATTACCGTCCTTCAAAGAAGTCCGATTTCTGTTCTGCAGCCTTTTCTCCTAGTTGCATGTATAACCTTCTGTAGTGATAATGAACTGTGATATTGCTTACTTTGCTGATTTTCAGTTGTTGGGAAAACAATTAGCATCCCTGACTCTGGCTGGGCTACTAGCTAATTCCAGCTGGATATTCCAGTTCATTGAATAATTTCAGTAAAATTACATTTTGGGGGCAGGAAAGCTAGATTTGCCAGACAGCCTAAACAGAGGGTGATGATGTTGTTCCCCTTCTAGTCAACAGTCAGGACACTCTTCCAGGCTGAATTAAATCCAAGTTCAATATCCATATCTGCCCAAGAGGGTTACGACCTGGCTGTCCCTTGCATGGCTCTGACACAGTTGTGTTTCTGGGTGGGATCTCCAGCAGTCCTTTCTGCTGACACTGCTTTGTGTGGAATGCTGACATATCATTTAGCCAGAAGGGGTGGCAGGTGGACATGTGTCCTGAGACTGGTGGGGAGAACACGGATTCCAAAGGTAGAACATCTCGCCTCAAGCGAAAAATGTGAATATAAGCATAAAAAGTGGAAACAGTGCCAAGAAGATAAATTGACAGCTTCCTTTGCCTCGGGATGCTGGAGCCTGGCAGATAAGGAGCTCCCCAGCTATGGCTCCTGGAAAGAGGACTATTGAACCCCCTTCTCCTCCACAGTAGGAGCCATTGAATGAAAAAAGTTGGCTCCTTCTCCCTCCCTGCAACTTTAATCTCCTATGCTTCTCTTAGGAGTGACCAAAAGGAATATTTCATACTGAGCAAAGCAAAATATTTTTTCTTTCATACAGAAGAACTGAAACGTTTTTAAATGTCACTTGAACTGTTCCTTAGCCAGTTGCTCTTCTGGGTGCTAAGTCAGAGAACCAAAAATTAGCTAATAACCCTGAATGATGCTACCTTTCTAGGAATTACTTTTGAATAGGCTGTACACAAGCAGTGGTTTATCTGATTACTTGCTTTTCTTATATGGCCTTTACTGTGAAGAAATCACAAGGCTTTTTGTTTATTACGTTCTTTTCATGTACACTGATGCAGTTTTAGTGCATGTATATGCATATATATGTATGCATATAAGTATGTGGGTGTAAAATTGATGTGACCTAAGTTCAATCACTATTTCTACTATAACTTGCGTACAATGATATTAACCCATTGATCCTCCTGGAGCCTTCTTCAGTGATGGAAAAGCTGAAGACATGATGGAAATCTACAGAAGAGCTAGAAAATAAATCAAGCCCTTTTGCATTTTGGTCCAGTGCCCTGACAACACTTTCTCTTCTTACTCCTTGTAACAGAGAATGTTTTGCAGCATTTTTCTTATTGTAGCACTTGTGTAATTCAAACCCCATTACTTCTTCTTCTGGCCTTGTAGATTAATGAGATTAATTGGCCCCTGCCTTCCTTTCTGTATCTAGAGATATTTTCTTACTCCCCTCAGCTCTTCACCAGGCTGAACTTCCCCAGTCCCTTAGGCTTTTCCCACGTGGCAGGTTATACAGATGTCTCATTCTTGCTGCTCTCCTGAGCTCTCTTCATGGTCTCAGTCCTTCAGGAAGTTCAGCGCCCATCTCATCCTTCCCTTGCTACGATGGAGAAGTGTTTGGACTTGTTCTCACTATGGAGCAGATTTGAAGTAGACTTCCAGAAGTCGACGGCTGCGTTGGGCCATTGAAATTACAAAGCTGGTTCTGGTTCTTGCAAACTTGCAAAGTTTTAAAACGCACCTAATGAAAATTTGGCTTTGGATATCCCCTGCCAGTGAGTATTTGATCTGCTCCGCAGCTTTGAGTCTCCCAGTTATTTACAACTAGCTATTTGTATACTCAATGGGCTCCACTGTGTGAGGAAACTGTTTAAAAATACATTTTAAAGAGATGACTTCACTTCATGTGGTTTTTTGCCAGCAGTGTGGTTTTTAAAAATGTTTTTTAAAACCTGTGTAGCACACAACTATGAAGCTGTAGCTTAAAAGGTGAAGCAGAGCCCTTCACTTGCCGAGTGTGCTCAAGGGAGCTGCTGTTGGAGCACATTGCAAGCCCTGTGCACCGCTTGAAGGCTTGCTGGGAGCTTTGCTTCCCTGTGTAGGAAGAACAGTGATAAGGTTGTGCAGAAGCAGGCGGGAAAGGTTATTTAAAAATTGCTTCAATATGGCCCTTGCTATAACATTATCTGAATTGGCCTGGATATTTGAAAGACAATTAGCCATAATGATCTCGCTCTGTAGCTTTTCCTTTTGTTTCTACTTTGCCCAGAAAAAAAATGAATTTGGTTTATCAACAAAGTTCAGTTGGGGTTTCTGCCTAGATCTCCCGTGTCCAACCCATCTCGCTGCCGCGTCCGTGACTGCCGCAGGAAGGAGCACTAAGGGCACTCGCAGAGACGGAAAGCTGCATCAACAAAATCATTCCCATCTAATCCCGCCGTCTTGATTAACGTCTGCTACCTCAAAAGAGGTGAACTCTGTCAGCCAGGTCCAGCTTCAAGGGGAGCTGAGCGTGCCAGTTTGCCCTGTTTGTCAGTGGCTTCTCTGTTACGGCAAAGCAGCCTGCATGGAGATCCCGTGGATCGGGAAAGGGGTGATGATTTCTCAGCTGGGTGGGAGTAGTCTCCCGAAGGACATTTGCCTGCTGCAGACAAAACAGCTGTGCAGGGAGGCTGAAAATTATGGGACTTCAGACTACCATCAAGCCCTGTAAATATGTCCGCTCATTGCTCAGTCTCCGAAGTAGCAAATGTATCACATTCTTAAAACAACAGTAAAAATCTCATTTTACAAAATTTATTTTTGAGCTGTAACAGACTCAAAATTATTTAAATAAAACAACAGACCTCTTTTCCCCAGTCCTATCAATTAAAAGAAATTTTCAGCTTGGAGCAGTATTTTTGGTCAAGTTATAAAATAAAAGTAAACAAAGAAAAATGTGGATTTCTTATGGAAATGCAGATAGCAGTTACTGTAATTCTCAATAGCAGACTGGTATCTACAAGTTTTATCCATACGTACTTTGCACGTACTGCAGCAGTAATTGGCAGCCGAGCCCCTTGTTTTCAAATGACGTGCTAAAAACAGCTTTCTGGCCACGAGACAAGAATAGTTTCAGTTATTCAACTTTATTTTGCAAGGAGCCTTCCTACCCTGTCATAAATTCTCTTTGCAAAATGCTGTGACAATGAATTCCTTAAAAGCAAGTACAAGTAGGGTAAGTTTTCTAGGGAGAGTTAATATCTGTTATTTGACCAGCTGATTTATCCAAAAGCATGTTTGGGTTTTTACAGCCAGATTTCTTAGTTCAAATTTGGTTTGTATAAAATCTTGAAACAACATATATTCGTTCAAAATATTCGTGATGAATTCAAATGTTCTTCTCAAGCTTGTAGAAATTTTTAAAAGTCATAACCCTCAGTGGTTCCTGCTGAATTTTGTTTGCCTCATGTTGAGCAGAATTAGTTTTGTTCTTTTTCCCCATTGGCTCCGTCCAAACAAAAATCTTTCAGTTTTGTGTTTGCCGTCCAAAAATCCTTTTAGTCTCCTTCTTCTCTGCCTTAAAATTTCACAAGTATTAAATTCCATACTGAAAAAAACTGTCTTCACACACTTCCATACAATTTGATACCAAAAATGTTTGGAACGCAAAGCAACATTCCAAATGCTAAAAATCACCTGAAAGGGAACAACCAATCGGGGTATGGAGCTTAATTTTTTTTCCCAAAAAAATAAAAAAATAACTCTCACACACTTCTTAAGCAAAAAAATTGGATAAAAAATAAAGAAGCTAGAAGTGGCTGGAAAAGATCTTCTGAGGAGTGATTATTTTTTTCCCCACTAGCAAAATAGGTATGGAAAATGTAAGTATGCACAGCTGTGTTTATTCCAATGATTAGACATTCTATTTCTCTGTGACCTCTCTGCATTGAGCTGGCAAGACACCTGGGTATGCTTAGAAGTGTCTCATTCATACATTTACATTTATTCAACTCGGACCTTTCTTTCTCCCTCCCATGCCCTTTTCTTCTCTAAAAAGACCACAGAAAAAAAACAGTTGAATCTGGTGCACTCCTTTCTCTCTCTGGTTTTTTTTGTGTTCGCAAGGTGTCGGTTAAGACTCTACCCTGTGCCTTTACACATTTTAAATGAAAGCATTAGCACTATTTTAACAGTGAGCATAAAACCTTCTTTTTCAGGGCTTTTTCAGGTTGAATCAGAGGGAAGGGGTGGCTGCAGTGTATCATGTAATGTGACTGCATGCGTGCCATACGGGGAATGCAATAGAAGCTAAGCCCCGGTGTCTGCACCTCCTGTGCTCTACATCTGCGCTTGCATTTTATTTATGCAAAATATGTGTGCATGTATAATTTGGGCTATCCTTGCACTAGTGCCCGACTGCTCTCGTTGATATTGATGGATGCTTAGTTCATATGGAGAGGTTTGCTTACAAAAAAAGAAGGTCGGCACCGAAATTTTGTGGTCCAGGCTGTGTTAATGATGTAGAAGTCAGACAGAGAGGGGTTAAAGTGTTTCCTTACTGTCATCAAAGATGTTTGGAACAGAGCTGAAATTTGCCCTAGGTCTTCTGAGTCTTAATCCAATGCCCTTCCTGCTACTTCAACCTTCCTCTGCAAGTAGGCATCAGGTTTGGAGGCAGGGCTTCCTTTATGAGTGTCCAAGCTCCAAAACTTTTCCATATTTGTTTCTCTTCTACTATCACTGAAACCAAAAGCAGAATTTCCAGTAAATTGAAAGTTGCCAGATCAATTCAAGACTGATTACCTCAAGCTTGTTATAGTTTCTCCCCCTGCTTCTTTGGATATCTAGGTGTTTCAGAGCACTAAATAATGACTGCAAACTGTAGATCCATTTCTTCTTTTAATAACTGCATCTTAACATATTGTTGGTTTCCTTAGAATTACTGTAAATTTAAGCTGAAGAAATATGACTCTATATACACAGAATTAGAGTAAATGAAATGACAATGATGAGAAGCATCTGTACGTAAGACACTCATTTTCCTTTCCTTTCAAGCTATCTGAATTCATTAGCTGGCCTTCATACAGTGTGCTGTGTACAATACAATGTCTCGTATCGCCTCCACTCTGTCAAATTAGCTTTCTTTTTTTCTGCTTCAAAACCATAACTCAAAAGCTCTGAATTGCTATTGGGTATTAGTCAAAGGTTCATTTGATTTGCTGTTTTGATCAGTTTTTACAGGAAATGTTTAGGAAGGGGCAACTCTCTTACATGTATTAATTTCTACTTTATATATTATTAGGATGTGTTTGTATTTGCCATATTAGTCTTCTTTTCTAGGGGTCAGTCCTGCGCAGGGCTGAGTGTCCAAAGCTGGGGTCCATAGCAGCGGTCCATGCTCAAGCACCCAGCCGCAGTGCCCTCCCCGTGCAGAATCAAGCTATATGTTCTCAGGATGTATTTAAACACAATCTACAGAGAGAATTACTGGGAGATTTCTTGCACCCTCACTCCACAGCAAGGCTGAAAAGTCCTGAAACTCGAACACAAGAAAACTCAACACGGTAACCCATCTCTTCATGTGCCCCCCGACATCATCCTTCAGAGCTGGGGAAATGTAGGCAGATCGAGAAGACTTCACAGTAGAGCAATCCTGTAATTAAATTTGTAGGGAAGTGTAAAGAAAAGATCTAACTCTGAGATAAATGGGTTTCTGTGTATTGGTTTGCCTGCTTTTGGCTAGCTTGTTAATGTACTGGGATCTACAGAGCCAGCTCTGTATAGTTTGGTTATGGAAAAGGGAGATAAGCAACTTTGGCAACACACAAATTGGAAGAAAATGAAGGGAGTAAACAAGAATGAAAGTAAGGAATAGAAACAGCTACGCTGGAATGAGAGGGAGAGGAAGCAGTAATGGGGGTGCATTATGAAATCTTTTCTTTGCACTTGAACTGGAAGACTTTTCAGGTGGGACATTTAATATGAAGCCAGACAAAGTACTAGCTTATACGTTCGTGTTAGTAGCCTTCTATTTTAAAAGAATGAGCTGGTACTGAAAGGGGTAGATGCATGGAGTAGTTTCCTCCAGTGGCAAAGCTGATTTAACAGGTTTCCACCAACTCGATTAAATTATTTGAGCTAAGAAAAAGAACAACTGTTTTTTTCAACTCCTAATATTTTAAAAACTTGTATCATCTCACTTGCTCTGTTTTTAATGTTGCCGTGAAAGAGCTTGTCCTGCTGAGCATGAACTGGAGCACCCCAGCAGGGACAGCAAGCTGGGGGTGCTGCAGGTGGTGGTGATAGGGGACATCGGAGGGAAACGTCCCCTGTACCACCACAGAAACCACATGCTCTAAGTACCCTCGGCAGCTTTGTAGGGCTTTCCCTCTGCTCGGCGGAGTGAGAGAGAGAGGACAACTCTTGGGGCTGGCTGTCCAGAAGCATCCAAGGGGTTTAAGCACCAACCCCCAATGTAATGGGCAGGAGGTGCCTGAATCCTTCAAAGCCTTTGGGGTCACCCCTCGGCAGGGGCTGAGGAGAACGTCCCCTTGGGATGGGATGGGATGGGATGGGATGGGATGGGATGGGATGGGATGGGATGGGGCAGCCATGACCACAGGAGCCCAGCCCCCTTGCAGAGCTGATGTGGCAGAGGCTGCGTCAAGGTGGGGAGAGCCGGGGAGCGCCGGGGTGAGCGGGTTTCTGAGGCTCCTTCGAGCTGAAAGCATTTTGTGAGGGGTGGGGAAGGGCTGCCTCCCCAGCCCCAGGTTGAAAGGAGGGCTGGAGGGAAGGGGTAGGAACCCGCAGCCGTTCGTGCCCTGGCCCCGGGCAGAAAGGTGGTGCATTTGCCGCCTTCACCCCTCCCACCTTTCAGCCACATTAAAGCCTGATTATTCACGCTTGATGTCAGCAAGGCAGGGCCCCGCTACCCGCTGCTCCCAGATCCCTTCCCCGAGGGGCCAGATTACCCCGGCATGCACTGGCCCATTCGGGGTGGGGTTCACGGGGCGCCCGGGCAGGCGGGGGCCCAGGGCCGGCACCCTCAGCCCCACGCGGTGCCAGCTTTGTCCGTCCCATGTCCCGGGGAGACATCGCTCCCTCAGCCTCTGAGGGACGGTGGTGGCTGTTGAGAAGCGGCTGTTCCTCGACCTGCCACGGGCTGTGAGCTCCCTGGGGTGACGGCCGTCAGCCGGGCGGGAGCCCTGCGTGCCACAGCAGCACAGGAGCCATGGGTTCATCGGTGACGCCGGCCATGCTGTTCCCGGCGGAGTCAGCCCTGGGACAAGGAGACAAGGAGGGATGCCCGACTGCCCCACCAAGCAGCTAGGGGCACGAGGGAAGAGGAAGGCGAGAGGGAAGGGAGAGGACTGAATTGACCCTTTTTTCCCCTTACCATTCATATGCTTACAGATTTTTATCAGGCTTTTTAGCTGCAGGGCAAAATGTTTCTTTATAGTTCCTTCCAAAGCGCTGCTGCCAAATTCAGGTTGCGGTTGCAGCAGCTGTAACCCGTCCCCCAAGGCCTGCACGCCCCTGGTCTGGGAGCAGTTCGGCAGGAGTGGCTGAGAATGCTTGCATAAGTCTGGCGGAGAGAAGATTTCAGTATCCTCTAAGGTCTCTCTGCATGCAGTGCTGTGAGCATTTTGTAAGGGCTTTTGCCAGCTTTGGCAAAAGTGGTTTGCCAAAACACACGTGGTCATGGCAAAATCCCGCCGCCGCGCCCTCACGGCCCGGCTGCTGTGGGGGCCGGGGGGAGCCGGGTGGTGCGGCACGTTTCAGGGACACCGCGGGCTCCCCTGGGTGCAGGGTGCAGGCTTCTCTCTTCCCGGGATGGGATTTACCGGCCAGTCGATGGGAACCACGAGCCGCTGATGCTTGTGCGGTGCCGAGAGGCAGGCGGAGGCGGGCTGGGTGTGAAATCCACGGTGATGGGTGCCGGTACACACCCAGCACTGCTCCCTCTTCCATGCCAAGCCCAACACAAGCGTCGCCTTGGTGGCAACCCCGGGAAGGGGGCTGTGCAGCACCCACGGGTGGGGAGGGGGCACGAGCAAGCCGGTGCTGAGCAGCTCTGCCCTCGCAGGGCTGAAGACAAAGGGGTCACGTTCTTGCAGGCAGAATTAGACACTTTTATGGCCTGTCTGGGGCTAGTTTCTCTCTCTCTTTTGTTTTTTTTCCTTCCCCAGTGGAGACTTGCTCGTTTGTAATAGGAAGGTTCATTGTTTTCCCGTCTGATATTTCTTTGATTACTTAAAAAGAAATCCCAGAGCCTTGTTTTCACAAAATAGTGATTGCATAATTGATGTGATTATGATGTATTTTGCTGTGTCACTGTGCAGCTCGGTTGATTATTTTGAGAAGCTCTGAGACTGTTAACGCTGCCATGTGTTGTGCGTGCGTGGCCCGGGCTTTCATCCCCCTCCACATGTGTACAAGAGCCTTTCAAACACCGTTTCCTCCAGCGGGGACTGTGCAAGACCTTGCTCGGCGCAAGGAAAAGGATGCAGACCCACAAATGGCTAATACCAGTGAAATGACAAATACTGTGGGGTGAGCTGCAAAGCTTTTTCTGATTTAAATAATGACTTGCTGGTGTAAATAATCTCCCTAAAATCAGATTTATCATGTGGGTGAGTACAGAAGTAAAATCATGGGGCCAAATTCTAGACACTTTCCCTGGCTAAAAGTTTACAGATAAAGCAAATGCAGACCAGCCAGGTACACTGGAAATAAAATTCCTCTGAATACAAAAAAATGCAGCAAATCATTAAAGGTAATTATTAATTATAACCTGCAAATGTATCAGCCAGCTGCAGGTAGGAATATTTAAAAGCCTACCCAGGGAAGCCTTGCGAGAGAGGATCGCCTTGACTTTTTATGGCTAGAACTTTTTAATTATTTTCAGCTTGAGGCTAGAGACCATCCTAAGAGTCCTTCCTTTCTCCCGGTGACATTTTTTTTTGTTTCTTTTCTGTATTCTCCTTTCTTTTCTTTTTAAGTCAGGGATGAAACATTGCCCTCAGTAAAGCTTCTTGGCCAAATTTCCAGATTTCTGAACCCTTTGTTTTTCTCAACATGTGTGCAATTTTCATTATTTTTGTCCAGCGGTGACCTCTGGAATTCCAGAATAATTTTCCCTCCCCTTCCTGGTGCCCTCACGTGACCCAGGAACACAAACATCTGAGAGACCTCTGGGCATCTTCACATCTGCTGGTATATAAGATCAGAGCCATTGTGTGATGTATTTTTAACAGCAGGTGTTGGGCTTGGAGAAGGGTGTGTTGGGTTTTGAGGGGCTGGGCAGAATCTGCACTTAATTCTTAGTTCCCAGGCTATTTAGGAACAGCTTAAAAACACACTTAATCTGTTTGTACAAATTTAACATTGTAAAACCACAATAAGGAATTGCTAATCAAGCCCAAGCCTGGATTTAGTTTCAGCTTTGCATCATTGCCGTCCTAAAAAACCAAAAAAACCCACTCAAACAAAAAAAAAAAAAACACCACCACCATCAAACTTTAAAGCTGAGTCCAAGATTCTAGTTTACAACTTATTTTCATGAAATACTATTGATTGATTACTTGAAGCCTGTTAATTATTATTTAGTCATGGTTTTCAACACAAACTCCTTACAGCAGCAAAACAAACAGTGTGGATGTTTTATCTTTTGCCAATTAACACAGTTTGAACATGACTTAAAATAGGCTGTTAGCTCAGGGTCTGATTCACGACACAACTCTCCCAGTTGTGCAGCTGTAATTCCGTTGATTTCCACGGCATTGCAGGAACCTCAGTGCAAAATGAGAGAAACGCTTCTTTTTAATTGACACCTCCACTTCATGTGTAAAGGAGCTCATGGTACACCAAAGCCTCACGCGTTACTCTCTTCCATGGTCCATTAGTAGAAATTTAGCATCTAAATTAGAGAAACACTATGAGCAGAGTGTTTTCCTCAAAATATCATTGAAATCCTATTTTCACAGAAATCTCTCTCAAATTTTTTTATCAGACAAATCTAAAATGGTGCTTAGTGTTCAGTTATCTGCCAGATATAAATGGCATAAATGGATGATTACTTTAAATACATCTTCTCTGAGAAGGGAGTTATGGGACCTCACAAAAGCATCAAGCTGTGACTACTTTCAGGAAATCACCTGGAAATAAATAAGATGATAAAGGTTGCTTGCAAGTCCTTAGATTCTCATTGCCTTTTTAGGCAGATAATTGAATTCAGTATGAGTGGTAGTTCCTTTCTGGTATCACTAAGGAACAAATTAGTTATTATTTGGGAGAAGAGACTGAATGACCTGACAGGTCCTTTCAGTCACAGCATCTATGGTTATAAATTCTCACGGCACCCATTGCATGGGTGTATCCGCACTAAAATAAAGAGGGAGATTTTAGTCTTGTTGAAATTGGTGGGATTTTGTTGGTGGTGGTTTCACCAGTAACATGGTTTCACCTGTCCACTTTTCTAGGCTACATTTGAGTTTTACCACATGACCTGTTGGGTTGCCTCTGACTGAAGTCAGAATAGCTATTTCTTAGTAGTTATTTTTAATAACGTGCCATCTGTGGGTACTTCTGAAATGCAAGGCCCTTACTGTGGAGTGACTCAATCTGCTTTTGATGCATCCCAGCTGCTGGGTGTTGAATTTGTATCCTCCTTTATTCCAAATTTTAATATAGAAGGGCAGTACAGCGATGTCTATGGACCTGACATCCCAGGAGCAACCCAAAATGCCCTGCCTCCTCCCAGCTGCCTCCTGCTGTTGCTGACGTGTCACTTTCTGTCTCAGAGCCAAGCAAATAGCAGCCAAACATGACTGTATGCACCCGGCTTGTTGCACTGGTCAGGACTCACATGCTGCCCTCTCCTTGCCCTCTTCACCCACATCAGGCTTTATCAGGTGAGGTATGGGATGCCAACAGTATCTGAATCCCTCAACCTTACATCCAGCAAAGCATGCTGGTCAGAGATGTGGCTCTCAGATGACCAAAGCAGGTTTTTTAAGGATGGGATGCCTGCATGTGAAGCTTCTTTTAATTTCTTTTTTTTTAAAGTTATCCCTATTCTACAATTGGGGACGTGGCGCTATTGACTGTCTGGGCATATGTCAAGGTCTCATCCTTTGGGCTGCTGGACATCATACTGCTGCAAATGCTGTTTCCAGTCCTGTGTGCCACATTCCCAGGACACAGAACAACCAGGAAAGTTTCATGAAGCAACGATAAGAAGGGCTGGAGGAAATAGGACCTCTGAAGGAAGGGCAAAAGCATTGGGGTTTCTTAGCCTTAAAAAAAATGCTAAGGGGTGACAAAATGAGTCTATGTTGAAGGCTGCTGCAAAGAGGAAAGGAAAGATTTGTCCTGCGTGTTTGTAGGGGATAAAGCAAGGCTCGAGCTCCAGTGGGAAGAAATCATGAAGAGTAAGGGTAGCAAAGCAGCAGGGTAGGTTGCCTGAAAAAGATATGGAGGTCTTTAAGAAGAGATCAGTCAGGACTGGATGACAGTAACAGCTCATTCTGCCTTGGGTTGTGGTATCTCCAGAGATCCCTACAAGCCATATATGTTTTTAGTGATTCTAAGGAGAATATGAGTTTTTTCCATTCACTTCAGTGTAAGTAGAATCAGAAACAAAGTAGAAGAGGTCTCTACCTCAGTAGAGGTGCTACTGATAGTGGTAGAGGATGGGTTTGGGAAAGCTCTTTGTTAAGATGCTCAGAATGAACAACGCCCCCAGTCTGTGCAGCTGTAGCTGCCCTCTTGGGCACCGCAGGGCTCTGGAGCGCTCACTGTGGATCAGGTCCTACATCCTGTAAAGAGATACAGCAATAGACATCTTCCCTAAGCATATCAGACACACATCACCATTTTGCAAACGCCACTATATTTAATGTGGTTGGAAATACTTTCCAAACATTTCTATTCCCGGTTAGTTGTGTCCATAGGGCATTATAAAACCCGTAGTGATTGTGCAAATTCATTTTACACTAAGACCGGCTCCATAACTGATCTGAACTGACTTGGAATGGTTTTTAAGAAATATTAAAATAATTATGACTTGAATTCCAGAGATCTACTTTTGTACAGCTTGGTCTTTGCGTCTTTCACAGCTTAATAAACCTAACCAATAAAGCAGAGAAGCTGTGGGGCAGTTATCCAGTCAAAGTAGTGGGGAAGTCACAACAGGCATACAGGGCCCTTTCATCTGCCACATGATGTTTTTAAGCTCCTGGAAACTTGCTTCATTCCACTTAGAATACAATTTGAGTTAGCCTTTTCAGACACTGAGGGTGCTTTCAGACAGTACCCAGCAACCTACACAGCTGTCCTGAAGCAACAGAGGCAACATTTTTCTCCCCTTTCACCACTCCCAAGAGACTGGAGGCCAGCCGTCTCCTTCTGTCCTCCGCCAGACTTCTGCAGTTGTTAAGCATTGTATCTCTTGCCTCTACCCTCCAAGCAAAACAGCCGGTGCTGGTATAGCCGCACTCACCACTGGCAGACCTAAAATATCTCTTCTGGTTTTTAGTACAAAGATAGGATATGATGACGGGGAAGGGGCAGTTAAAATCCTAAGTGCTTTTAAGATAGAGTGAAAGATGAAGCGTGGTAGCTGCAAAATAATGAACAGGATTTGGTAACAGTGGATGCCCTGTGTTCCTATGAATGATGTTACAGAAAGTCCACTGATGCTCAATAACCAGGTTGTTGAGACCTGACAAGCCCCACACATGCTGTCCTGACAGGGAAGTGTCATGGGAACACACAATCCCATTCGTGGACACTTCAAGCCTGGGTAATGCACTAGCTAAGGCCAGTGAGTGATTTCCAGAGAAGAGTCAAAAGGTCTCTGGTGGTGTTGCCTGCTGGAACTGAAGCTCTTTATGTAGTGTACTAAGGCTGTTGTGCTGAAACAAAGGGCCAACAAAAAGCAAGCAGAAGGAAATGATGAGGAGATAGAAAAGCATAAGCATTGTCCTTCAAAAAGAGTTTGCTGACCTGTCCAAGTTGGTAGACAGCCTATCTCTTGTCTCTACATCAGCAAGTCCTCTTTTGTACAGTTAGTGCTTATGCTGACCGTTTCAGAGAGGATACAGCCAGAGGAAGAGGGTAGCTCTTACTTTGGTTCAGTAAATCCACCGCTAGCATTTTCATCCATGCTGATTGCATTTGATTTCTCTCCTACTTTTCTCCCCACTTGGTCCAATGAGTACCTCCTGACTGGCCCATCCACAGGGGCATCTTCAAGAGCAGGAGTACCTTCAACCACAGAAATTACTTGAGACTAGAGCCTGTAAGACAGACAGGCTCCCCTTGCTCGAAGGAGATGAACCTCATTTCACACATGCTGCATGGGTGCTGTGACCACTGAACCATGGAGATTCACCACCATTTTTCTTACTGAGCTTTGCATGGTGCCTGATCTGGAAGGTGTGCTCTGAAAATGCATGTCAGGTCAGGCCTGGCAAGCGGGGGGTAATGCTTTGTTTGCAAATCCCAAAAGAGCTTAGATGTGATTTAGGTGCTTGGAGGCTCACACTGTTAAGACCTTGGCAAGTTCTGGGCCAATATTTAGGAATTTTTCTGGCAGGGAAATAGACACCTCTGGGCATATGCAGCAGCTCAATGGGAATGCAAATGGTGGTGCTGAGAAATACAGTGGCAGGTAAGTGGTGCTAGGTGAGTAAACCTGTTTGTGAATCTAGTCCAAATCCACTGCATGTAAATAAGGATAATATCTGAAATGCTGGAACGGTGATCTGAAGGAGGCGTGGACTTGAAAAGGAGGAGGCTAATAAAACCAGGAGAGATCTAATGGAAGAGAAAAATTCCATTTAATGAGCTCATCCGGTGAGGATTGTGTAGCAATATTTAATCCTCTGTTAAAAATCAGACCCTCTGCACTTGTAGCTTACCTTGAGTTACAGGGAAGGGTGGCTAGAACGTGACTGGCAGAATCGATCATGTCCTGAGGGTGGGCTGAAATCTTACACTGTGTTTATGTAAAAACACAATTGCTTCTTTGCCTCCCTCCAACCTTGATGCATAGAATTGCTTTGAGTTGCAAGCAGGCTAATTAATCTGGTCTGTGCCTGCTCGTCAAATCTTTCTTGTGGTAAGAGCATTTCTAGCTGTTTTAAGTGAAAATTATTTTATTTGGGAGAAAATTGCCTTGTGTTTCAGATTTGGGGTTATCCAACAGGATTTTGGATAGGATAAAAGTGCCCCGCTGCAGCATGCTGCCCGTTTGAGGGCCAGAAGCGGTGCCTCCCGCGCCCGTTTGGCGCCGGGCATGCAGATGGACGTACACAGCCATGGCACTTTGTGGGAGCTCAGCCCTGTTCATCTCAACTCTCATGGCCACGTCGATGCTGCTCTGATAACACTTTATGGGGTACTACAGCTTGGCTGCCCCGAGAGCACATTGTGTGGCTGTGACCTGCCTTCTCTCCATCCCCCCTGATGAGGCTCAGGGCAGTCAAGCTGGGCACCCTTCTCAAAGGCCCTTTGAGTTTCAGTTCATGCAGCCAGCATCTATTTAAGTCCTGTGGTAGGAATGTTACACTTTATACTTAGAGTTAGCTGAATCCGGACAAAATACTTTATCTTATCCATTACTACAAGCTGAGCCGCCTTTGTTGTTGTTAGCAAAACATGTTTTTCTTCTTGGCCTGTCTCTTCTTTTGTGTGGCATCTTCATTTTGATGTGGAGAAGATCTTTTAGCATGCAAATGCATCTAACCTCAACAGCATGGTTCGTGTTGGATGCAGTATGTTTGCGCAGTGGTGTTCTGGAAGAAGGCAGGTTTTCCCTATGATGTACAGATCAATTCACCTTAACCCCAAAAATGGGTGCTATTGTTGTTGCTTTTATCTGCACACTGTAGAAGAAACACAGGGGAAGAGCAAACATGAAATAGATTTTTCCAAACAAACTCCAGACAGAACAACGGATGAAATGAGTCTCTTCAAGGCTTCTGTGTCATCAAATGTTATTGTTGACACTCTGAATGTAGCAATAGTTGTTACGCTAATTAGAGTGGTGTAGTTCCAGAAACAGGAACTGTGAAAAGACTGTCTAGAAGGTACTAATAATCTTTTGATACCTGTATTTTTGCCATTCTTTATTATTATAATGAGAGTGTTAATGTGCAGGGGAGAAATCATGTGTGTCCTTAATAAAGAACGAAGCAGCACAGTTGTTATCATCTTGAGTATCATATTCATTTAAAATCAAGTAGGCAACTCAAAGGTTAAGAGGTTTAATGTTCCTGAACTGTACAATTGAAGCACTATAGTCCAGGTTATTGTTAGCAATTATTCAAAGTGCTTGGGGGTTTTTATTAGAAACTTCATTTTCCAGAATAAAGTCCCCCACAACTTTAGCCAGCATTGCAGTGTGACCATTTAACAGCCAGACACTTCTGCGCAAAGTGCATCACGAGATGTTGTCATGACATAATTTGCTCCCAGCTATTTATATGCTGTTAGATAACCATCCTCAATCTTCAACCTTTCTTAAGTTTTCATGCCACATATCTTTCCAGCGAGAATCAGAAAGCTTAAGAAGCTCTGCATTTAGAGATTAATGTGATGATAACTCCACATGCATTCCTCCCAACATGAGGAATATGCCATTTATTTGCAGCTTTTCCAAGCACAAGAAACAGACAGGCTTTACTAAAACAGATAGTGTACCAGTAAGCCTATCGGACTGTGTGATAAAAAACAATGAGCACAGAATGAATATTCTGGTGAAGAAATACTGAAGGAAACCAGCTAACTGGAGGGAAGAGAGGAAGCTTAAAGAGGAATTACAGATCGTTTAGGACCGTGTTAAATGTGACGCTGAACTCCACATCTTAAGCACAGGCAACCATAAAAGATAATTGATATAGATGGGGATGATTACAACATAGCATCCACAATTAACCTTTAAAAATAGGGGCCCTATAGTAAGCGGGGGAGGTGGCCTACATGCTGGAAAAGATGTGTATGAGCCCGAATCAGCCCAAGGAACTTGAGAACACTTTTGCAGGAACACTGCAAAACCTAAGAAATGCGCTAACAGAAAGGTGACCTTTTACTGAAAGGCCAAGATTCAGACTCTCTTGCCTACATTTTACATCTTTAATCCCTCCAGGATATTCTAGAAGCAACAAAACTGCTGGGTGTTTTGTATTACTTCTCTTCCACTTGATCAGTCACAGCTGTGTTGTCTTCCTTTGGTCCCTTAATAGGGGCTTATTGGCAAACACATATACTACGGCATGGGTGCTCCCAGCCAGGTTCTTAAACTCACAGCCTTCTACTTTAGTAGCTAATTTACAGCTTGGTGCCTACAAATCAAGACCTTTCAATTGTGACTGTTTAATCTGCTAACACGATTTATGGAGGTTACAGCTTAGGCTCCATTTGAGCAGCATCAGTCTGTATCAGCTGTATCTCAGCTAGCTGAGTTTCTTTTTAAATTCTAACAAAACCCAACCAGAGAGTGAATTCATTCCTGTTTAGGGATTCCCCCACAGCACAGAAGGACCACTAAGCCAAGCCACGTGGGCGTAGTTTCTTTGCCTTTATTGATACGCACATCATTCCAGTTTTACTTTATTAGTTCAAAATTTTGAAGTTTCTTTAACCTTTGCTGCAATACATATGCTTGTGTTTAAAGCAGTCTTTTCATAGCAGTATCCAACAGTCTTTCCAGATCCTTTCAAACCCTTGTAAAAGAAGAAGTCACCAGTACCTCCTTGCACATTGTGCCCCATATGGAGAATAGAGCTTCATGACATAATTTGCTCGTCAACAAATCAAGGGTTTTGGTGAACTGAGACAGAAATTTAGCTCTACAGTACAGTTCCCTCACTTTTCAACAGCACATCATTGTCTCAGAGTCAGCAGTTGAAACCTCCTTGCTATTACACAAGGAAGGACATTATCTGATGTGGCTGAGATGCAGTTCCTTCAGGATGGATAAAATAAAGTGCAAAGAAGAAAATGGGGCAGAGCCAAGAGGTGGAATGACAGACATCACCTTTACCAACATTTTCCCTGATGTGCGGATGCTCCAGTGATGAAGCCATATAGGAAACCCTCAAAATGAGCTCCTGGTCTGTGTGCAGAAGTAACCTAGAAACCAGGGTGGCTCCCCAGGCTCTGACCGTCTCTTGCAAAAAGCTCCTTCAGGGCCCTGCATTGGCCCTGCTAAGGGTGAGGGTTGGAGGTGCTGGGCCCCAGCAGTACCATGCTGAGTAACGCTGGTCCATGATGATGGGGACTGTGGTGGGGATGCCTTCCTCATTTGGTAAGTGTCACAAATCACCAGCATTAAAAAAAAGAAAACCTGAAGGAGAAAATAGATGTCTGTGCTCCTCTAATGAGCTGGTTTCCCTGACCTCTGGCATGATCCCATCCTTGTCTGATTGACTCATAACCAGTTCTGCTTCATCCAGGCCACAGCTGCGTCAAGGCACAGTGAGAGCCAATCAACCCTACCAACTTCATCTGTGTTTCATGACAGTTTAATCACTGAAGACTGTCTCTGTGTTGAAATATTTCCCTTTGGGGTTTCGGATAGCAGGATTATATCAAGGCAAACGGAACCAAAAAGGGAAAAAGGCACTTGCCCTCATGCAAATCCTTTGGAGTCACTACAAAAACACCTCTTCTGTTGCCTTTGCCGTGAGCATGCATACTTGTCGTGAGCCCTCCACCTCGTGCAGTCATAGTGGCTCACAATTCAGCTGAAACGGCTGCATTTTACATTCTTCTTTTCATTGACGTCAGTGATGACGTAAGTTAGAGGATACAGCCTAGAAAGATAGTCAGTCTCACCACCCACGTCCGCTGAAATGGACAAAAGGTACCGGACAGTGTGAACTGATGGCAAATATATTATTCCCTGGGCCAGATTCGCTTTGGTGGCAATCAGGAATTAGTACTGAGGTGCTCAGAGTTAGACTGCTCCGTAACCAGGCTGACTGGGAACAGGGTCAGAAGAACGATTTCTATTCCACCGGTGCCTTTTTCAGGTTATAATTCTGAGTCCACAGTGTCATATTTTCCTCCACATCATATTTTTATACCATCTGATTCTATATGACTGATGTGGCTCAAATTGCTGTGTTGAGATTCACAAAAAAAAGCAAAATGGAGAGATAATAGAATCGAGTACAGAGCACTGCTAACATGGGACCTGAGTGCTTTCACCTTTCACTGGAACAAGCATCCAGAGATGCTTGTTCACCGGTTTTGTTGAAAATATCTAATCAAACCAATATTATTAATGTGTACAAAAAAATTATCATCGCATACACAAGTAACACTGCTGTAAGGAAAACACTTTTTTTCAATGATTTTACAAAAATTATAGGTCATAGCACCCACCAAAGTTATTTTAGCAGAGCTATGTTGTTAACACTGGAACTAAGCCATGTTTTCATAGTCAAATGATAGGCCTTTTCTAAGGTCGTGCCCACCCAGTACAAAGCCCACTAAGTGCTTCATTGAAAAGGCTAAATGGAATTCACACATCTCAGGCAATCGTTTTATTATGATCAGTATGAGTATTCACAATGTAATTTTTAAAATCTTGGAAATAAAGCAGGCCAGTATCTAAGAGCAATCATATTACGTGTCACGTTGAAAAGCTTGTGATTTCTGGCTTTCACTTCCAACATATAACATACAATACAATGAAATTAACATTTGTTACCTTACACTGGCCTTTCAATCACATGCTTCTGGCTTACAGTTTTGCAGAAAAAAAATTCCACTTAAAAATAATAGAAATCAAGATTTCACTTTTTCATACTGAGACCTACCAATGCTCATGTAACATTATGCATTATGTAAGTGGTATGGAGCCTTTAAAGAAGGGACAGCAAAATGTCAGTGCATGAATTTAGGATCCTTCAGACTTCATTGGGTGTTTGGTATTTAGGACCTGGTTTAGGTAAAACTAGACCAAAACATGGTCAATGGATTCATGAAATCAGACTTTCATTATCTGCCACAAGTGGATGTTAACCTAATTAATAGATAACCCATTAAGACGTACTTCTAGGTGGTGCTAGGCAGGGCCTCTGCTCTACCCCTCAGCCTCCAGCTGTCACCAGGGTCTCTCTGCAGGAGATGGCTTTTGTGCCATCATAATGAACAGCCACCAACATCCTCCATGAGTTTGTTTAAACCTTTTCTGAGTCATGAATACCTCAGACCTCTGTGACAGCCTGGGCAATGCGTTCCCCAGCATAGCCACATAGGTATAGAAAAGGGCAGAGAACTGCCGGCAGGCTGGTATGTTCACATGGTCTTGCAGGGTTGTCTAGCTTGACTTCAGTAAGATTTTTGTCATCTTCGTGCATGGCATTCTCGTAAGCAACCTATGGAGAAATAGCAGAGGGTAGGTGCATAACTGACTGGGTACTATACCCAGGGAAGAGTTTACTGTTTCAAAGCTAAAATCGAAAGGTATCTCAAATACAAAACCTGCTCCTGCCAGGTCCTGTCTTAAACACACTGCTTTTTTTTCCCCTTTAGTGAGCTGGCTGATGAAATAGAAGGTATGCTTACTACAGCTACATATTATATGATACTGCAGAGATTGCTGGCAGATTGGAGGATAGGCTTGAATTCAAATTGATCTGGACAAGCTGAAGAGATAGGCTTGAAAAAAAAGGGAAAATTTAATAGAGACACACGCAAAGTGCTAAATTTAGGTAGCAATAGTCAAGCAAAAGCACAAGATGGAGAAAAACTGGTTAGGGAGCAGTTCTTCAGAAAAGGAGACAAGCTTTATAATGGATCACAGGCTGAGTGAGTCAACCCTCAAAGCAAAGAAGTCAGACTTCATGTTTGTTGTCTGGAGTATGCTCCTACATAGGAGCACAGCTTGCTGGGCATCTGCAGGCATCCTTCTGCTCCATGAAGCACTAGTCCAGCTTCAGCTGCAAGGATGCACTTAGGTTTGGCGACTGCACATCAAGGAAAGTGAGGACCTCTCAGAGACATCCCAGAGGCAAACGATCTGAAGTGTCCTTTGAGGAGGGACTGAAGAAATACCAAAAGAGTTGGGCTAGGGACTCCGAAGGAGAACCACCTTTAGCTACGTAAAAGGCCATTGCTTCTGACCTATGTTTCTATCGTGTCAAGAATCAGCAACATACTTTAATTGTACCCAGAATGACTCAAGCTAAGCACTTTAGGAAAAACCTTCCTAACACTACAGATAGTGAAGCGCTGAGGTTCAGTGGCTGGCAAAGCAGTGAAGCACCCGTTGCTGTAAATCTTAAGAACCAATTGGACAAACGTGTCTCAAGGACAGCATGGATATGTTGAGTTGGCCTTCCAAGTCTCTTCCAGCCTTCCCCATTGAGTAGCTTGGATGTGCATCATGTCCATGGGGGCTTACTTGATGTAGAATCTTTGCAGGACAGTTTCTTGGACTATCCTGGGAAAACAGCTCCAACAAATAGGCAGCAGGATTATTCCCAATACATCTGACAGGGACGAAAAGCACCTCTGAGGGACAGGAGTCTTGCTGTTCAGATGGGCTCCTGGCTTGGTTCATTCTTCAGGCCTAGCCCACCACTGGAATCAAAGGCCAGGTTTTTAAAGGGCTTTTGTGGTATCACAAATGAGAAAAAAAAACCCTTTGCTTTTCTTTTACTTTTGAACACTGTAATTCATCTATCCTGGTACCACAGTCCACAGGCTCGAACTGCATTGCACATATCAGTGCCATCTTCAGACGAAAATTTTTATCATTTAATGACTCAAAAGGGTGTGATAGCAATTGTGCTTGTTTATATTAGTGCATGCCAGGGAAAGGTGGGGGGGGGCATAATTTGTAGTGTCTCCATTGTTATTTATACAAATCCCAGGTTTCATTTATACAGATAAATGGTAATGAGCCATCCCTAAAAGATGAAAACATAGGTCCATAGTCCCTGGCACCGTGCGTTAAGTGCCAATAGTACATTAAGTCTGACCCAGGAAGTGAAAGGTGGGGTCTGCCTTCTCAAGAGAGCTTACGATTTTAAAAGAATCTTGCCATCCAAAAAGGATCTTTGCAGCTAGATATGCCATTTTTCATTCTTGTGGACACACAGATCAAGGGAAGGCCATGAGTCCATGGCTCATAAAGCAGTTTTTAAAAACTTCTTAATCTCCTTTGCTTTCGGAAGTGCTAATATCTCGACTCCTTTACTTTGCCTTCTTTTATTTATTTATAAGCCCAAAGCCTGGGTTCTTTAGAAAAGGGGAAAAATTGCTTTGAAGTTAATTTTAAATGTGGAAGCAAGCCCTGACCACAAAAATGCTTTCAATGGGTCACAGCACTGTCTGGAGATTGAGTTGTCCTGACATTTCCTAATATTGAGGATAAGGCAAATTCCTTTCACCTTGACATGAGATATTAAACTTATTCAGGTTTTATGGGTTAAAAATTGTATCCTACAAAATTAAACTTTGGGAGCACTTTTTCCTTTGTTGGTCTCAGCATTTCTACACCCAAATCCTCCAAGGGTGCCCCTGAACTTGCATTCACCATGAGTACGGCTTTGCAGTTGTGGGGTTACATCGCAGACAACAGGAGGTGGTTTTATCACTATATCCTGTAACCTTTTCCCAAGCAGTTACCTGATCACCAGACCCGTTGCAGCCTGGGCTGTGTTTTCCCACTAATGTCTCCCTTCTGCTCTCCTCGCAGCAGTGACCACCAGGAACATTTTGGTTGCGCCAGAGCAACGACAGCATCTCTACCCTGGTGCTGCCAGCTGGAGAGCTGGATGCAACCAGGAGATGTTTGGTTCCCTGAGGCAAAGAGGACACTTCCAGTAGGAAGAAAGCTGAAAGCAAAACCAGAGGCAGAGGGGGATGTGTGAGCCCTCGCAGCCATCAGAGCAGGCGTGCCCTGGCCCTGGAGGAAGGGCAGGTGAGAGAAGGAAATGGACCCTCCTGCCTGGCTGATGCCACATGAAAACATGGAGGATTTACCCTTCAAAATTGAAGAAGGTAGCATCCAGAGGTAAAGCAATGGTAAGCTTTTTGGTACACAAAGATAAAAATATGTTATATGAATATTTTATATGTGCATACACTTACTGCACTATGATCAAAACAGGCATCTCTGGCTACTATATGCCAGTGTGCCATGGCAATGCTTCAAAGAGATAACTCTCTGCTTCCAATGGCCACGAAACTCCAACCTGTGAAAGTAGGGAACCTTTCTTTCCATTATATTGTTATTTGTTAAGCCCTATGTCAGCTAGTATATAAGTGTGGATATATAGGTGTATATATGATGTTACACTCTAAAAGGGAGTTATTTGCAAAAGTATTGATGTCTTTTCATTCCAGGGTACAAATGCCCCTGCAGAACCAGAGACACCCAAAATCACTAGTTGCTTCTATAAGGCTTGATCACTATTACTTAATAAAAGTTATCTAAGTTTTTACTTCAAAAAATTCACACTGTCTTCTTCTTGATGTATTTTTCACCATTTCAATGTCCATCTTTTTGGGACATCCTTAATAGGCTCAGCTGAGATGCTACCAAACATTAAACTGAGTCATATTTCTTATCACAGTTTAGAAAGAAAAATGTTTAATCTTACATGACAGACCTTAAAGTCTAACTGAAGAACAGACCCAAACATTGGTCTTTTGGTGAAGCACAAGTTCTAAAAACAAAAATTAAACACAGTTACAGTGAAAACACAATTCTTAAACCCCCATAATCTTCTGGCAGTTCTCTGAGTTCAGTGAATACATGGAACGTGCTGGCACCCAGAGCAGCGACTTGCCAGAAGTGAAGTATGTTCAGTCCTACCTGCGCCCAGAGTCCCCTGCCCACCTTCCCCTGGGAGCGCCAGTGCAGAGGTATTTCCATAAAACTCCCTTCTGCCTTCAAGTCACCTGCTCCAACTAACCTGACACAGCGGAGGGAAGGCAAGTTTCTGGCCTGGCTTTCTCTCTCTTATAAAGAAGGAAAACCTCTCAAAGCTCTCTTAAATAATGTTCATAAGCTTCCAAAAATCCTGTTCATGTTTTCCCACTGAATAAGTGGCTTTTAAAAAGCAAAGTTAACCACACACCCCACTCCCCCACAGCTCCCCACTTGCTCCCAGCCAGCAGCTCCCCTCTGGCTGGGTGTACCTGTGCTCGCCCACAGCCACATCACAGCACCTCCTCCAAGGGTATGGTCCCGAATATTTTTCCCTAAATGTGTATTTTATAGAAGGCTTTTAGATTCCCTGGTCAGACTCCCACAAGGTTAAAAGGATATTTGGCTGTATAGGAAGGACGAGGTGGAAAAGGACATCCAAGTTGGCTCAGACCGTTGGAGACAGGGAAGCTCTTGGCATGTTCCCAATGCAAAGAGTCTCCCACATGGATGGACCTTCCTCCTGGGACTGCCCAGGTGCTCTATCAATGATGCAATCAAAAAAACATCACCATTTAAATGCAACCAGTGGGCAAGAGTGGCAGGACCATGTCAAGGTGGGAGGATTGACACCTACTTTGGGGTGAGAAATGCCACATGGTGTGTCATGTCCACGCGGAGGAGGGCTGTGGTTTTTGAAGCTTCAGATGGGCACCCAAAGGTGGTATGACTTATGCTAGGAAAGACTTTGATGTGTTGTGATTTGTTTGCCTTCAGCATGGAAACCCTTGTTATGGTGGTTCTGTGTTTTCATTTGAAGGCGTATTAAACCATTTTATTTTAAAGATCTATCAGATAAGTGGTAGAGCAAACCTTTGAGCATGCTGGTAATGCATGCTTTAGGTTAGTTTATCTCTGGGAATGGGCCAAAGTGGTTTCTGTCTGTGTGCGTGCGCCTGTGTAAGTAGCCCACAAATTCAGACGCAAATAAAAATAACTAGGCAATGAATGTAAATAATCAGGGCTATGATACACATCACTCTCAAAATGTGATTCCCATGCACTGAGAAGACAGAGGCACTGTAAAAAGTTAGAGAAACCTCAACTTTCATTTCAATCAGAAGAGCTGTGGGGGAACATAGATAGTCCCTCACTTTGGTACCTGTCTAAAAAGCAAAGTGAAGCAGAAAAGCAGGACCAATTTCCATGCACAAGGAAGTGCCTAGGATGATAAAACCAATGGCAGAGTCTAGCTAGGCGTTGAGAAGGGGGAGCATGGTTTGCAGAGGTTTCTGGTTTGGAAGCAGCTTGCTGCCATGGAGGACCTGGCAGGGCAAGTGGCTGCTCCAGCCCTCGCACCTCCTGTCCCGAGCTCACCAGCCAAGAGCTCAGGAAAAGCCGAGCTCAGGAAAAGCCATGCTCAGGTCACCTGCTGCTAGAGAAGATTTTTATATCCCACCTGTCTGGACTGCACAGGTGAGAGTCTGGGGCCACACTCAGGCATTTGGCCTCCCCTCCTGAGCGCTTCAGGGACAACTTTGCCCCATGGGCCAGGCTTCAGGGCTTGCACTTCAGGTAGTGCCAGCGACATGTGGACATTCCTTCCTGCAGCCAGCCGGCCCTGTGCATGCAGAGCAGCCTCCAGGAACCTCCACCCAACATTTTTTCCCTTCCCTGCAACGTGGCATGGTTGTGGCCGCAGGTGCCTCTGCCGTGGTGGGGGGAGACTTGTGTAAACAGGTCTTCAGCCTTCCTGTTCTTGTGTCATCTAGCATGAACCAGGACACGCTGCGGCGGTACAGACTCCTGCTGCCAGCAGTAGCCCCTGCTACTATCACTGGAGTCGTACCGGCATTAGTAATGATGGAAAAATTCAAGGGGGGAGCCTGGAGGGCAGTCTCCCGAGATACTTTCTACAGATGCTTTCCCAGAATGAGACAGCGGTTTCACAATATTCGATGGTCTGTTTCTCATCTACCCTGATACGGAGGTCACAGGAGCTGTAGGCAGCCACAGCTGGCACACCCAGGCAATGTCACATGCTGCCAGGAGATGCGAGGGAATGGAAACACATGGAAATATGATACTATCGGAGAGACCTATGGCTGTAATATTTATTAGCGCAATTTGTGAAGCTGACAACACCCACCACAAGTCGCAAAATAAAACAGAAATTCTGTGGAAACTGTAAATCTTTCTGAGGACAATTGTTAAGTTTTATCACAAAGAAGGACAAACATCACAGAAATTTCAAGCACCTTTTTTTACTGTTCCTAGCCTTATCTCTTCTCCAAAGAGTAGGCTGGAGCCCAGCAGGGAAAGGACAGCCCACAGCTTCCCTAGCTGCTTCTCACTCCGCTATTTTCATCCCCTTCACCTTGTTTTGCACCAGGCGGTGCCGCTTCTTTTTGGATCCCAACAGGAAAGGCATAAACACTTTAAAGACAGATAACTATTTATTAATACAGTCACAGGAAAGGTGACAGGGAGTTGTAAAACCTGATGCCCTGTCTGACAATGGGGAGCCCACGATGGTGAGATGGGCTCTGGTGAGAGCACGCAGCTCCACATTCCCATGCGCTTTGGCAGTGCCCAGCTCATGGTACAGGTTCACTCGTCTCTCACGGGAAGAGAGGGCGAGTCCCTGACCAAGCTGTTTTTCCATATATCCCATGTTTCCACAGCAGACTGTTTCCTGGCATCAGGAATGCCAGAGAAGTTGTGACAGGGCAGCCCTGTCCTGCTGGCTGGAGAATGTCCCAAGTGCAGAGAGGCTGACGTAGTCTTTCTGAGTTAAACCTCTCCATTATCTCCTTCCATGATGTGAGCCACAGCCCCATGTCACACTGGGTAGCAGGGGACACAGTGAGTCCGGCAGATTCTGTGGGAGGATGGGGCTGTGCGTTGCCCATTCATATTCATGCCCATATTCAAGGGATGCTTCAGCCCTAGAGAGTGTGATGGGAACAGTGTTGAAATCCTTTTGCATCGTTGGTCTGTAACAGCCTGGCTGCATATCATTTTTCTGTAGGAGAAGAATAAATTGATGGGACCACTCAAAAACAAGCCAGAATTTTGGAACACGATCAGTTCTGGGCTTTGAAACATGATCAGTTTAATAAGCGATTCTCAACTGCAATGACATTGGGTCAGTCCAGTTCTTGAGGTTTACACTCAGCTGTAGTTTTGCTCGGAAACATCACTGATAGCAAAATGGACGTCTCCAGCTAATTTCTGAAAGGGAGAAAATTACTTGTCTTTCTCTCTAAGGAACAGCCCTGAGCTCCAACACTGAAGGGGAAGGCAGGTTGGAAAAAGAAATCAGTTGTGCCAAGTGTCCCCCTCCTTTTGCCCCTGCCCTCTCCAACGTTCGCACTCCCCAGTGCGAACAGAGTCCCGCAGCACCTTTCCACTCAGTCAGCTGCTTCAGGAAGGAGACGTATTTTGAAGCAGTCACTGTGCTTGAGGCAAAGGTTTTCAGCTGAAAGCACAAAGGAGTGGAGGGGATGCACCAAGGACACTCTATTCCTGCATGCCAACATATGTGTGTGCATATAAAAGAAAGTAAGTGATGTAGAGACAATGCCACTGGAGCACAGGAAATGTTTTGCAGCATCTGCAACTGTTTGGTACTAACTGGAGATACAGGCAGAGTTTATCTCCATTTGCAGAAATCTTTTCACCTCAAAAATGACTGATCCTTCTTTTCATGCACAGTCACAGGACCTATGTACTCTGGTTCAGAAGGGTGTCTGGTCATGTGCTAGAGCCATTCATAGCATCACATGTATGCAAGCCCCAGCCTACAGTCTGTGCTGCAATACTATTCCGTATTACCTGTCACCACGCCTCCTTCCCACCGCTCAGCTATGTATATCTTAATTTATGAAGCATGATGTGGGATGTGGATTTGTATCCTGAGACAAACAAGTTGAAGGTCTCCATGTGTACTTACCATTTACCACCCACTTACCACTAATTCAGGTGAGCAGGGAATCAAGTAATTTGATTCCCAACATGACCAGCACTGCCAGGCTATGCTGGGGTAGTACTTCTGAGCACTTGTTTGCAGAGCCTTGCACAGCGTTCAGGACCCCAGCCAGGGCCGTGGAGCACGAGCCAGTGATTCCTTGTGTGCAGGGTGACTGGATGTGCTGCACGTGGGATGTTGAGTCATCTGCACACACGCCAACGGACAGATAGTGCACCCTGTCTGTCTGGCAGCAGGGCGCAGGAGCTGCTAGCCAGGGAGGATCTCTTATGAGTGGGTACCTGAATCTATCCCCACGGGCTCATGCCTCAACACATCACTGCCTGCTAATATGAAAGTAGCTTGCCAACTTTTCCCACTACCAACTGTCCTGCTACCATGCAACTTAGTAATGCTTACTAAGCCAAGGTTTCATCGTGGCTATTTATGGGCACACATGTTTTATTCTAGGTTCTTAGGCTATCACTGGTGTTACCAGCTTCACTGACTATAGATTGTTCAAGAAGCTTTATAGATGGTGGCATCTGCATAACTGTTATTTGATCATTTTAAATGCTAGATATGAACAAGTCTTAATACCGTGATGATGACAGAGATATGTTATTGTTCAGTGCATTATAATCTAAGTAACAAGATTTCACCTACCCATCTTCTAAATACTTTTGAAATAGAAATATTGACAGAAAGCTAACTATTCTCAAATGCCACAAATTTACCCAAAGTATCTGTGTACAGTTTACTTTTAATTTCGCAGTCAACTGCAAGTTGACTCCAAATCAATGAGCTGATTCTTTTTTTACCTGTGTTTGCAGAAGCCATATGAACTAGTGGCTAAAGGAGATAAGGATGTATAAATGACATTTTACAAGTCACCGGTGAGAATTTATCTCAAATGCTGTGTACCACTATGATGTTCCCCTTTCGTGAACGAGCTTGAGATGGTGCCCACAACCAAGCAGAGTCAGATTCTGTGGCCCTGGAAGTACCTTTCCAGTCCTGTTGTCCTGTGTGCCAACTGGCATATGAGAATGAGCTGAATTGATTTATTTTTCGCCACTATTCAAATAATTCCAAAAGCACAACCTCACTTTAAAGCATACAGTAGTCTAGATCGAGCTGCAACTATAAGACATCTCATTTGGGTTAAAATTACTGATTGGGATGCAGGCAAGGACACAGCTGGGTTTCTAGAGTCTGACACACTGGCTTTTGGAAATGCATTGCAGTTGTGTCCCGGTGAGGTGATTTCTCAGCTCCACTGAATCACGGGGAGTTTTACCACTAGTTTTAGTGGTGCAAGATCATCACCTCTAGAATTAGTTGAAATCAGTGCAATTATCCATATTTGCAATGACACCGCTGAGATCAGAATCTGGCTCTTGTTTTCTTTCTTGGTGAACTAACAGATTTAGAAGCAGAATCCGAAACTCTTCTAAAAGTTTGTGAAACTCCCATTTCCAGGCCCTTGCCTTCAGCCCCACCCACTGCTCTGTTTAGCATCCCAGCTCTCCCAGTAAGGATTTCACCTTCAAGCCCGCTGTCCCAGATCCTCCCCTGAAAGGGCTACTCCCCTCCAAGACTGAGTCCATGCAGTGACCCAGGGTGGAGCAAGTTGCCTTGTGCTGGCTGGTCTGTGGTAACCCTCCATCCCTGCATATCAAAGGCATCTGTTCCCATCAGCATGCTGAGAGAGGCAGCAGCTTTTGCAAAGCAGCTAATGAGAGGCAGCTTGCCAGGAGCGATGCAAGGCATGGGAGACGCAGGCTCCCAAGTACCCCAGAAGCATAGGACCCAAAGTAACCACGTGAAGTTGCTTGTGCCTGTGACTGGCCTTGCTGGTTTTTCTCTTTTGAGGGTTCTTTGGGGGGCGTGTTTGTAGCATATAACCCTGAGCATCTCACACAGTGCCCATGTTAGAATATCAGCTATCTTGGTCATATAGGCAACGGCTCCTCCAGTGCACCTACAGTAGGCTACTGCGGCCAGCCATCCTCCAGGGAGCCTTCCCTCCTCAGTGACTGTGCAGGAGAGCCTGCCTGCCTGCCTTGCTTCATCACCTGCACTGCGTGCCTCAGATTGCGTTGTGCACGTACCCATGCACACACGCACATCCCTTCTCCCCTTTCACCTCCTCCCCTTGGGTCCAAATGCATCCATGAGTCACTATGGGAAGTACACCTGATGATCTCAGAGCCACAGCACCAAACATGAAGCATCACAAAGCAACCTCGTGTGAGAGCTGGGGACCGAGCCAGCTAAAGCCTAACTGGTCAGATATTCATATCTGGGGTTTTATACATTTTCACAGTGTCTTCCAAGCAATAGTAGTTCTTTGCTGTACGAGTTTGACAGACAATCAAATTTGAAGTGGTCCATAAAAATTTACATCGGTGATGTTACGTGATGTGTCTGAGTGAACAAAATGCAAATAACTGAATTGTCATAAGAGAGATGGAGATGTTATTTATAGTTTAAAGGTTGCTTTTAATCTACAGATGTATCTGGTGTCAATTGGAATAGAGAAGTGTAATATGATCACAGAGCAGGAGCATGAACTTTTGCTATTGGTGCTGTTCATGCACCATTAAAAGGGGCAGAGAAACTCAGTCATTAAGGAAGAATGAAATTGTCATAAATACCAACAATATTTCAGCGTCCATGTGTGGATGCATGCAGATGTATTTAAATTGGCAGTAGCAGATGCTCCATTTGCAAGGAATAGTCATACTGGTCCTCACACATCAGTGATTTTTGTGTGAAGTTTATGTAAGAAACTAGATCCATCTTACACCACTGAAAATGCACAGTAAGTCTCACTGTACTCTGGCTTCACATCTCCGTGGTCAGGATTTTCTTCAATGCTTTCTGAGGCAGGAAAAGCATTTCTTTCCATATGTATACATTTTAAAGTCATGCTAGAAATTATTTTTAATAATACGAATACTACCCTGTATGGGAGCAGAACTCTCATGATGCAGTTGAGGGCAGTAAATCCTATTTTCTACCGAGATGAACAGGTTTTGCAGGCTGAACGTGCCTGAAGGCAGCTGTACTCTACACACCCAATTTTTTACAAAACACAGCAAGACAGGTTCATGTCTGGTGTAATCCTTTTGCCTCCAGAACATTTCCATCTTGGCAAATTGGTCTTAGAAGAAAGCAGTATGCTGCAGCTTTCCACTCGGGGGCCAGTTTTTCTTCTGTTTCCCCTAGACCACATCAGCTTCCTGGGCTTGGCTCTTTTCTTCAGATTGGCAGGACACTCTACAAGGTCAACTTTGAGCAGTCCAAGCAAGAAAAATAACACAAATCTTCCTTCAGTGGAGAACTGGTGCGAAAATCAGAGATGGGCAGGACATCGTGGTATAGACCTCGTAAACAGGCCCTGTATGGAAGTGGTTTTGGCTGGAATCTCACCAAACAGTCCTTTTCCTTGCGGCTTGGAGCTCCCACGCCTTTCCACTCGCGCAGGCGATGTCTTGTGCATCACAGGGTGGTGTGAGCCAGACCTGGAGCCTCATGCTACTTTAATGTGGTGGCCTCAGGTTTGGATTCAGTTTGGGATTTGGAGCATTCGTTAGGAGTTCATCCACATGAAAACATGGCCGAGTTCGCTGCTGCTTCCCTGTGTCACGGCAGCCCTCGTTCACGGCTGTGCATCCACCTCGCTTCTGCTACACCCATGCGAACTGTGCCTCGCCACAGGAAACGAGCTGATCCAGTTAAAATTCTCCTCTCTCCCTGTCAACACACAGAAATGAAGACAGAAACTGCTGCCTCTGTGTTGCTCAACGCGCCGGGCGTTTGAAAGGGCTTTTAGGTGAATGTGGAGCCAAAGTGTCTGTCTCCACCCACTCTCCTTTTGCCAAAGAGGCAAGAGGGAAAAAAAATATATATATAGCCCCCGTCATTGTTCTCTGATTTCAGTGGGTTGCTGGATGTGTGTGCGTGCGTCTAGCAGAGTTTCTGCTATAAAACACCTCCCTGTTTTGGAGGGGAAGAGGTTCTTTTCTGTGTGCACAATTGACTCAGAGACTTGTTTGTCCTGCAGGAAGAGTTGCAGGATTAACTTTGAATACTTTGATGTTCAGCGATGAAAAAGCACATGCCGACATGGGGATTTGAGGAGGCTCAGCATGTCCTTCTTTCTCACTTTTTACGCACCTAGAAGGTGGGCATGATTGACAGATCACAACTTCAGTCCTGGAAATAGTCTCTTGAGGCTTAATCCAAAGAGCAACAAAGGCACCGTGAAACCTGGTCCTGCTCTACTGAAAAATCAACCAGCCGGCTGCAGGCGTGAAATTCACAGTGCCAAGTTAGACTCTTATAATCAAATTCACAGCTGTGAAAGGCTTCAGTGCGGTCAGCTGGAGCTGCCAAAGAGAGGTACATGTAAAGCAGTGTCCTTCTCTCAGACAGCCAGAAGGTGCATCTTTCAGGTGGCAGCTCACCCTCCTGTATCGGTGCCTGATTCAGGAATGAGGCAGAGTGACTTGGCCGGTGTACACACGGTCTCTTTTTGATGACAAGAAAGGAGGAGGAAATGCTGATAGCACCAGCCTAGCATTCATTCAGCAAGAGAAAGACCTAAACACCAGAGCTCAACCTGAGAAGATTCAGATTCACAGCTCCAACCCGGCGCAAGCTCTCCGGGGCATCTAAAGCATCTCAGGGGAGTATGACCTGAACACTAATTAAGCTCCATAATAGGCTGCATAGTGTGCTAACTTGGATATTACCCCTAACCTCCAGTTTGTAACCCATAAGTACTTAGGCATGCTTCCTGCCCACATTCAGAAATTACAGATCAAAGCTGTGGTTCTCAGACTGCCCAGTACCAAACCAAATCTCTTCAGGAGGGATGATGAGAGATGGAGTTGTAGTGGGGCAAAGGATACAATGGCACAGGGTGCATTTCTTTCACTTAAGAAGTTGATAAAAACATTTGTCTGTAAATCTTCTTCACACTGGCATTTCTGATACAAATAAGTTACAGTAATTACAGATAAAGTATTTCATCTTGGAACCAGAGAAAGAAACAAATCTAAAAGGCAGCTGCGGCCTGTTGCTCTGCAAGATGAGTGTGGTTGCTACAGAATTTCTTCTCTAAACCTTCCAGTAGGACATCCACACCTCCACACACGCATGGCACAAGTTGAGTCAGGGGAGGTTTAGATTGGATATTAGGAAAAATTTCTTTACTGAAAGAGTGGTCAAGCATTGGAACAGGCTGCCCAGAGAGGTGGTGGAGTCACCATCCCTGGAGGTGTTAAAAAAGCATGTAGACGTGGCACTTTGGGACATGGTTTAGGAGGCATGGTGGTGTTGGGTTGACGGTTGGACTTGATGATCTTAGAGGTCTTTTCCAACCTTAATGATTCTATGATTCTATGGCATGAAGCACCCCTGTGAAAGCATTGCCTCTGTAGAGGAGCCGGGGTAGCTATGATTCTCTCCTCGAGAGTCTTAGAAGAAAAATACTATATACTAATCATAGAACTGTGAATTTTACTACTTATTTGCCCTTTTTTTTCAGTAATTCCCTCAGCTTGGCTTTCAAAGTCAAGAAGTATCTAACACGCCATCCTTAGGAGGTGTCCTTCTGTTCTTCAAAACACTGGAGGAAAATAATATTCCTCCAGCTGCCAAACTCATGGAAAATACAGAACTGATCCTATCTCAAAATGAGTTTCATTTCAAATAAAGTAATCAGTGTAATGCCAAAAAAGGGCAAATCCTGAAATTTTTTTCTAAGTTACTTACATTAGACCTAGTTAAGAGGTTAATGGCATAATTACCTACAACGAGGCAGGTATGCTGCAGCATCTTACATTTCTTGAGTAGACTGGGATTTGTATCCCTCTGTAAGCTCCCCATAGCTGAGACATGAGAAGGACTGAGCGTTACAAGTCTAAGGCTGCACTGCTGTCCTACCAAGGTCTGGTGACACTAGCAGATCTTTAAGGACAACAGGAAACCAGACTGACTTTAGTTAAACTTCAGTGACATCAGCTGATGGTTTACCTGCCTAATTTTAGAATATGAAACATTTTCAATGAGCTAGCATTGCTACAAAACTGTTGTGTTATTTTAAACTCTGGTTTGAGTTCCATCATTCCCATGGAGTCAATGTAATGTCAATAGCTCGGGGTGCAGCACGGCCCATCCTGGGTTTGAGCACAGTGATATTTAGGAGTTTGCCCTCCTGAGGGCTGTCTTCCTCCCGAGGAAAGCTGTGCATTCGCCTTCAAAATATAAATGTTATTGGGAAAGTGAAGGAATGACATCTGATTTAAGAAATTATGGACTAATTAGAGTGGGCAATATTTTTTCATTAGGACTCTGCTGGATGAAAAATACAGATTTGTCAACACTGAAACTTTCCAGGAATGTCCCATTTCACCAACTTATTGTCACACATAAAACTGAGGAGAAATTCCCTGAAAATTAAAGTCTTTTGTTGTAACATTTTCAAAATTAAGGATTTGGTGTTTCTTTACAAAACAACTTTTTGTTTTGAGATGCCTTTCAACTTTCTTTGAAATAAAATTGAAAACATTTTTTAAAATCTCAATTTCAAAATAAAACAGTTTGTTTGGGGATCAAACAGAATATTTCATTTAAGTGGTCAGAAAGGCTTTTTATTCTTTGGAGCTGCTGATGAATCAGAAAAATTCTTTCTTTCCACAACTCTGATATATGCTGTGTTGAAGCTGCTTTGATATTTGATATTTATTACCTTAATCTTATTTGTGCCTTAGCATTGCTGGCTATAATGGCTCCATCCTTGCCTGATGTTAGAAGTTTAAATGCTGTGGGCCTGAACACTAAGCCCACTTAGGGATCACGAATACTGTTGACATAAACCAAGCAATTATGATGGGACTGCTGACCTGCTAGACAACAAAAGAATAATCATCTTGGTCACTGACAGTCACAAAACATGGGCGTAAATAGAGGATATGATAACAGTGAATCTTAGAGGAAAATCTGAATGTAGGAGAAAAATCAACTTGAAAGAAATTGAGAGATATTATGGCATTCAGATTAACTTTGAATCTATTTAAAATTATATCTGAGTGCTGATGAACAAGGTGTCATGTTTTCAATGACTAATAAAAGTAGTCTTGAGCCAGAACTGATCTGAATTTAGGTATTTGCTTTTAGCAAATGTTAGTGCTTTGAATACACTGACTTGTGACTACAGGAAAGCTGCCCGTCATCTGCATTCTGTGAGTACATCTCTTTTTTTAATGCAAACACTAGGGAATGTTGGTCTTTGTGTGGCTGGTTTTCAATGCATTAAGAAAAATACTTTTTTTGGGAAAAAAAAAGGAACCTTTTGCCACCAGAAACCCAAAATTATCACATTAGGACCACCCTGGCTGGTTTCTCTGTGGAGTTCTAGTTTCAAGGAAGTAGTACAGATACAGAAAGTTATGTTTAAACTGAGAAGACTATATAGGTTTTTACTGGAGATTTTGTTTCTCTATTTGGCTTTAATATAGCAGTCATTATCAAAGTAACCAAGTATCATACAGACTTTAATACTTCCCTAAGCAATAAGAGTATCTCCCATTTGCAGAGAGAAAAATGAGTTTGACTCAAGGAGAGAGCAACTTCCCAAAGTCCAAATGTAAGGAAGGGAACCAAGGTCTTTGGACTTCCAGTGTGCTGTGACAGCCACAAGCCTGTTCTTCCTGTCAAGGGCCATTGCAGGCATTGGAGCTGGAAATCTGCCCTTTTCTCTTGATTTTTGTCTGTGGGCAGGGCAACCCACAAGAGTGACCAGCCATGAAATTCCTAGGCAGTTCTAGGTTTGGATCCTGAAGCCGCCCTCACTAAGCTTCACAGTTTGGATTCAAGCGTTTATTTCAGGGCTATTTATACTTAGACAATGAAATCTGAGCATGTACCAGCTAAGCCTTTGAACTGTATTCCTTCTTCTTAGTGGTCTAGTAATCTTTCCATGGTAAATATGTTAGATACAGTGATCACTATTAGAGTGGGTTCAGCCAACTCCACATGGAAAATACCTTATGCTGAGATATTGAGAAGTGCAATGCCTAACTTCAGCAGGATGCATTTCCGGAAATGGGCTTTGAATCTAGCTACAAGGACAGCATGAGCCTGTGTTTCAAGTGGTACAAATGGTGGGGTCAGGTCCTCAAGCCAGAATTTCAAGGTCAGATATCTACATGCTAATTCATACAGGCAGCTGAACAGATGGTCTCAGAGCAAACATCCACAAAAGACACAGAGGATATGAAAGAAGGAGAAATTTCTTCAGTTTGCTCCTACTTGTGTTTGGTTTCACTACTCAGATGGCCATAGCAACCTCCTCTCCATCTCCTTGTCAGGAGATAAGTTTATGCTCTGAATTTCTGCCAAAATGCTTTGGTGTGCCATGGGGGGCTCACAGGAGGCTCAGCTCCTTCTGGAGAAAGGGCCATATTTCAGCTGCATCCTCATCCCACATCTCCACACTGCTCCATCCAAGCATGTAAACATCCCACATTGCTCTGTCCGTGTGTGAGCTTTTAGCACTGCTACAGCATGCTCAGGTGTGTGCTTCAGACTGACCAAACACATCAAGGAAGAAGAGCTGGTGGGTCACCTAGGTCACCCTCTGCCAACACAGGAGTTTTCCCTGATACATTGCCCCCATAGTGTAGGCAGCTCTGATCAGGCATTCTGGGCAAACGAAGGGGATCAGATGAAAGACGCCTGATTTGGAAATCTTGTCGAATTCCTCCCCGTTGCTGTGAATACTGCCTGTTTCAAGTTATCTGGTAAATAGTTTTGTCACCATGACTAGTGACCTGCCAGAAGAAAAGGAAAAAGACATATAAAACGGAGCTGCATTCAGGGGTAGGTGGCCGTGCCCTGCCCCTCCAATTTCCTCACAGGCGAAGTGCGATGGCTCTCCTTTGTGAAGAAGCTCTTTGAAACTTCACATTCAAAATCTGCCATTTTCCTTACAGTGTTGTTTATACAGTGGTCATCTGGAAATGGTCTAAAGCTTTACTTGTGCCCAAAAAAAATAACCCAGGCTTTATTTTAAAACGCATCTTTTGATCAAGAAGGCAACCAGTACCATTAGCAGAAAAGCAATTTAGTTAGATGGTAGCTGTTTGAAAACAAAGTTCTGCTCTGAGTTTTTCCTGGACAAAACCAGATCATACAAATAGGAGTCCGTACACCTGGCACAGCTTTCCCATGTAGAGCCTTCAAAGTCCTTACAGAGGATACAGCTAATAGTCCCTTTTACAGCACTAAACATTGAGACACAAAGGGACTCATCCAAGCTGAAAACGAACCCCAGCTCTTCTACGAGCCACCGAGCAATCTGCCATACTTCTCTGCCTCACCTGTAAGAGGGGGGAAGGTGAGGAAATAGTAATTTTCCCTCTGTCACATCCAAGAGTTAAGTTCTGCTCACTCTGATCTCTGGACATTAAGGCTCATTCACGCCCATGTGGAGTCACTGCTTATCTTCTGCAGGGCCACGTGGCCCATGGTCCTTTTGGAACAGCCTGCTTGCACTGTGGCTTTGTTACTCACTTTTTTTTTTTAAAGCTATCTCTCTTTTCTTTTTCTTCTTGGATTTTGCAGCAATAATTGACCCCCTTTGGTTTGTCTCTGAGGAGGGGAAACTCAATGACTGATAATTACCTTGCATGCCATTTAATGAAATTGAAGGAGCACAGTAACATCCATAATCTAACTCTTCTAGCTTGTTAAGCCCTAGTTCTGCATATTTCCAAGTGTTAATATTCAGACATAAATGGAAAAAGGTTAAAAGGATTGAGTGAATTTGTAACAAACGTGCCCTTTGTATATATGAATTCTGAGTCATCTCTACTGGACATGGTGTATTGGTTAATCTTGCTATGAATACCAAAATTACCTCCTTGTTAGCAGGACTCATTGCTGTTATTACTGTAGCCCAGTGGAAAGGGCATTGACTTAGGTGCTAAGAGACTTAGTTGCTCATCACATCACTGCTACTGTCCCACCATTTGTCCTAGGATGAATTCCTGCATCTATTTATTCCTCTGTTTCCTTTCCCATCTCATGCTGTCTTGTGTATCTAGAGGCGAAGCTCTTTGGAACAGAGAACTCCTTATACACTCAGTGTCAGACACAAGGGAGCCTAATCTCAGCTGATGTCTTAATGAGGTAGCAACAAATACCAACCAGTTAAATGAAAAGAAGTTTCACCCAAAATTAATAAACATACTCGAAACTGAGCATACTCTGTACAAAGTTTAAACCAGCTTTATCAACTACAGTTTCAGCAGTCTTAGGTTATCTGATGCAGGAGATGGCACATTCTGCAGCAGCTTCCCCTACATTTTAAATACGGAGGCCTTTAATAAATAAGCATTGAACAAAAGCCAACACAGCTGATGCCCCGCCTTTTCAGTTTTACCTTCCTTCCAGTTGTCCCGCCTTCATCCTGTCACTTTCCATGCACAGCAGATTTTTGCACTGAAAATGAAAAATGAAAACTCAAAGGAAGAAGTTATCATGGGGGAAGACTGAGAGGTGATCAGATGTTACCTGGAGTGAAGGTATATGAGTTCTGCAGCTGTATTGAGAGAGAGAGCGATCAACAAGAAAAGAAAAAAAAGTGGGGAGCGGAGGAGAAGAGAGGCAGCACTTTATTTATTAAGTGCCATCGATGTTTAAGGCATAAGGCAGAAATTCCTGAACCAAGCAATTCATAGTTTAAGTGTTAAATTGTACCTTTAAGTGGAAAAAACCCACAGAGGCCAAGAAACCACTTACTGAGATTTTTCAGAACATTTTCCAGCTATGCTGGGGTCTGCCTTCCTCCCACCACTCCGGTGGAAAAGGAGGGTGTCTCCATAAATCTCATCTCCCTTAGAGGCTGGTGTCACCCACACAGATATCCTCTGCTCCCTCCATGACTGCTGCATCACTACCAGAGCTGTGTCTCTGCAGTACTCCACGCTCTCAGGAAAGAGTCAACAGCAAGAGAAACGTGGCAGGGCAAGACACTGCCAACCTAGCGAAGGAGTGAAACCATAAAACCATTTCCCCCTCGTGAAAGGGACCACAGTTGGTGGGTAGCGGATAATGCAAGCATATTAAGAAGTTCCCATCATCCATAGCTAAGCTGTCCTCTCTCCAGCTGGATCTCTTGTGCTGGTGTACCCCTTTTCATCAGAAGATACCCCTTGTTTTCTGCAATGTTGACGCTTGAAGATTGTTACTTATGGTTCTTTTGGGGTTTTTTCATGTTTATGTGCCTGTAGCTGATGAAGTTTGGTCACTGCTGGCTGGACCTCAAATGTCTATGGCAAATTACAATATGCACCTGTCTTGGTTAACACAGGGCAATGGCCTTTAGATCATCTGAACCCTTTGTGATCCCATCCTAGCATGCCTGGAGGGTTTCCCTGAAGTGCAACAACTTATGTGGTGGGACAAAAGTGTAAGAAAGACCTTGTATTCCTGCCCTAAGACCTGATCCACCTCACACAGGTACAGCTTTACTGTGGAGGACTTACACACTGCAGGCATCAAGCTGCTCTGTACTAATACCCTGACATCTACAAAAACAGAAACAACAACAACGAACAAGGAAAGAGTTATGGGTAACCCTCTCACTAAGGATGTGGGGTGGAAACGTGACATGTAAAACCCTCTGAAGCATTCCCGATGTCATTCTCGAGTGTGGAGCCTGTGTGAGGCACGCAACCTTAGCCTCTCCCTCTGTCCCTCCTCAGCACTTTCACATGCTCTTTGGTATTTTGCCTGTGTTGGTAATGAAAAGCTGACTTTTGTCATCATCTAAAAGCACTATTATGCGTTGGAAACAGAGGGAGAAAAGAAAAACACGGCCCCATAAGCTGAAAAAGCTGCAGGAAGGTAGTGAGCCCTCCCAATGGAGCTCTTGGAAGCCTGTTCTCCTACCACAGAAAGCAGATAAAATCTAGCTGAGGACAATCATATTTGGCCTAATATGACCCCTACATTTAGAGTACGATTCAGAAAGAAATATGTGGCCTTGCAAGCACAGAAAGGTATTAAGGCATCCACCCTAGAAAGGGCCATTAAGCTAAAAAGGCTGCTCATTGGAGGTGTTTGTTTTCTCTACCCATATTTTTCGTACCAGGAAATGTAAGACTTTTTGTTGCCTTTTCAGAAAATACCAAGGTTATAATGTCTACCATGCCAGAGTATGAAACAAAAAGAAAATAAGAATTTGCTTCTGGTTTACAGCTGTTGTCCCAATAGTTGTATATGCACCAATAAAGTATTACAATGGTCCAGAGAGACTTATTTGCCAAGCCACAAGCACATCATCCTCCAGAAATAAACAAGGGCCAAAAGAAGAAAAGTCAGTCCTGTTGGAACTATGTTAAAAAAGCCTCCTTAGCTTGGTTTGAAATCACATAGGCTATTGCCAATCTTGCGATACTGTAAAACGCTAGCCTTCCACCCCCAAACCATGAAATTAAATATATATATATGTACTAGGTATTTTTATTTGTCTTCTACAAGCCCCAAAGGTTCAAATGCACAATCTTCTCCCTGCCATCATGAGGGCCTAGCACATTTCTTTTTAAACAAAAGCTGAGATGATCATGTCAGTAAGTGGCTCTAGGCACTGAGCCTTAAAAAAATACCCTTTAGAGGATCACTTTCAAACGATGAAATATGGTAACGCTGTAGTGAGAGAGCTGACAGAGAAAAGTGTGGCATGGAGATCCGTGTGAAGGCTAAGGTGAGAGTGGCTGAGCAGGGCTGGTGACAGTCTCAGCTAACCCACAGCAAGCGGGGTCTGTCCCAGGAGCCCGGGGAAGAGACCGGCAAATACACAAACCTCCAGCCTTGGCGTTTGGCTGCAGCTCTGCTGCGCTTGATCTGTAATTCCTCCGGGAAATCCCACTGAGATTTTTGGCCAGGGCTTTGGAACAACTGGAGAGGAAACTTCATCGAGCCCTCCGCCTGTTTGGAGAGCACTTTGTAAGTTTATGCTATGCTGACTGAACACTTCTGCAGTGCAAACACCAGCCGTTAGACTTCTAGCTTATAGGCACAGCAGTCAAGGTTTGCAGAAGGGCTGCCAGTAAAAGACAGTCCGGTGAGCTGGGGTGCAAGGCGGCTCTTCTTGGCACGAGCTTTTGCAGATCTTATTCTTTTGCTCTGCAGCTGCAAGTTGCGGTAGTTCCCCAATGGGTAGACGGAATCTGTTGTTTTCCCTCAAGAGAGTTACTAATCTTTTCAGCTACATAAATACGCTTCTATTATCGTCTGAGTAAATTGCCTTAGAAAACTGTTTCTTCAGGAAAAAAAGCTGAAATTTCTTAAAAGGAAAATGTCAGTATATTTTTCATAATTATTCCAGTACTTTTTTCTACCATTGTTTATGGTAAAATCTCGATAGTTAGGAACTAGCATATAAACTGACATTATCAGTTACCTGCTTAAGAATCTGAGCTTACCAAATAAAAAGTGAGACTTGTGCATCTCAATCTCCCTTGCTCCTCTGCAAATCTCACCTAGATTTCTTCCCAAATTATACATTTGTTTGTTATTACATTTCTCTTGGATGGCAAAGAAAGAGCTCTGAAAAGAAAAAGATTATACAACCCCACTGTCGGCATCGCACTTCAGTGCTCACATCCAGCCCTTCCCAGAAATATTCCAGTTCAGCAAGATATTTATCCAAATGTTTAATTCTGCACGCAGCAGTCTGCACTCGCTCTGCCCCCTCCAGCATTAAGATGCACCGAGGGGTTTGCTCTGGCAGTCGGAGAAACGAGGCAGTGTTTAACAGATCCGGATATCAAGTGGTCTGAACACCTCCCCCCCACACCCCGAAAAGGAGGGCAGAAGCCAAAAGAGGGATCTGCTCTATTTTATGCACAGCATTAGGTGTTTGTAATGATATTACTGGAATTAATAACTCTCAAATACTGCAAATTAGACAGCCTTTTCAATAATTTATTTTGTAAAAAGAAAATAAACTATGCAACAGACACTATCTAGATGTAATTTCCAAACAAATCTGCAACTCCGATTTCACCAGGAGGTCTGTAAGTGGAAGGCAGACAAGTCCAGAGCAGATTTGTTGAGATGCCAATGGGTGTCTGTCAAACCTGCCTTTACATTGTAATAAAATATTTGGTCAGAAAAGAACCCAGGCGTAAGCCAAGTGCACTGGAGAAACCATAGGCAAATCTGTACCTTATTCATATTATTAATTTCAGTGTCTGGACTTACACCTGAGGAATAATATGGGTACTTAATGAACACAGTGAACAGATGCAGTTTGGATCTATTCTCAACAGGTACATTTATTTGTTATCGGAAGGCTAATAACATCATAACAGCAATTTGCATGGAAAATTCCTACCTCTAGCTGCAGTTATTAAAAACATAATAGTAGAAGAGACTGCAATAACTTTTGAGTCTGATCCTGAAATTACCTGCCCAAACAGCAATTTTACATACCAGATCCCATTTACATCCGCAGGGCCAGGAACTTGCAGGCAATTCCTAAGAAGCTCATATATTTGCAAAATTGCAGCTGGATGTGAACATTTTGACCAGTCTGTGGGCCTGCTTATGCTGCGGCCCTGAAGATTTTGTCACAAGTCTTGGGATAGTTTGCCCCATCAAAATCCCAGCTCCTGGCAGAAGCGGTCTGGCAGAATATCAGCTTTCCTTTGTTTGTTTTTTGAAGCCTCAAATCTTCTTGGTTATAGAGCAAAGCTCAGCCATATAATCTTCTAGAGGCTTAAAAATCAGAAATCAGATAAAATCAAATCCCTGTTTCCTAGATCTAAAAATCTCCTAATTTTTAAGCCAAGGTCATTATTCCAGGGATCTCAGTGCTGGTTTTTAAATAACTGGGACTGCAATACCAATTGAGGGGTTCCCAGCACCATCAGCAGCACACCTCTCCTGGCTTCCAGTGGTAGCAAGCCTGGCCTGATGTCAGTGATTTATTCATCACAGAGTTCGTCAAAAATACGTTTCAGCTGCCAGCATTAGCAAGAGGCAAGGGGAAGAGAAGCAGGTGTTATGTTTTAACAGAGGGGACTGTGCCTATTTACTTTGTAATCGAATGTTTTTACTTTATAGTTTTAAATTTCACATAAAGCTGTCGCAAAGCCATTTAGTACATAACGGAGGGAGCGGCGGCGCTCGGGCGGGCAGCAGCTGCTATCGCAACGGCAGCTTCTGACTAGAGGCTACTGTGCAAAGCCCTGCTTTCCTGCGGCTACGGGGACCTGTCAACTTCTGATCTGCAGCGTAAGGAAACCACTATTGCCCTGCTGAACTAATAAAAGGAAAATGTTAAAAAATAAAGGCCATGTTTACATTCCCCAGTCAGCATTTCATTGCGGTAAAAGGCGTCTGGGAAGGCCGGGGGGGCCTAAGCCTCGGCGGTCCTGTGCACGCTTGCACGTGCACCCCGGGTTTCTCCCCAGGCTTTGCTGGGCACCCCGAGTGCAGCTGGAGGAGCCTGACACCTCTTCATTGCAAACGCTGCACCCCAGCGCTCGGCAGCATCTGGTGGCTGCTGACCCGCCATGCCCGTGGGAGCTTTCGCCCCATTGGGAACACAGGGTTCACAGAGGGGGGGATGACTTCCCAGCTGGTGCAACCCCCAAAAAGACATCAGCGCAGAGGCATTGCAGGGGGATTGTGCCGGGGCTCGGCGCTTTCTGGGTGTTCCCTCCCGCTCCCAAAAGGAAAAGAAAACTTCTGCCGTGATCACGAGTATTTCTTCCTCCTAGGCCAATTATTGCACCTTTTTAGTGCAATTTTTAGCAAAGCGACTCCAAGGTGCGCGGTGCCCATGAGAGGAGGGGGCCCCGGTCCCCTCCGCGGGAAGGGCACGGGGGCAGGACCCGCAAAAGCGCCGCAAGATTGAGCCCTCCTGACTTTCTTCCAAAAAAAATACTTGCAGAGAAATCTGGAATTATATATAAGTAAAGTTGCCTTTTGATATTACCATGTAATTTCCACTTCTGGCGAAGAGATTTTTGCCCAGGCTAATTTGGAGACATTTCCCTTCACCACATTGGCATCGCCGTGTCATTTTTGATAGAAGTCTCATTCATCGGGAGAGTCGGGGCAACCCACTCGCCTCCCGCTCCTGCAAACAGGGCTGTTTGTTGAGTCTCTTGAAAGACTGTGCGAACAGATAAACATGCTACACATGAAGTACATTAGGTGGAGGTGAAATACAGATGATTATATTTAAGGGCTTACAATAGTCGTTAAGAGCTTCTAACCACAGGCCCTGGCAGGGCTGGTCCTCGGCTTGCAGTGCATGTCTTGGCTACATCCTCAACTGACTTTCTGTTTCTCCCCCTTGAAACAGGGCCAATCTTGTCAGTCTGGTGGCAATGAAAAAAAAAAAAGAAAAAAAACTCAACTCTGTTAATAGGATTATAAGATTTGGGGAATATAATGTTGTTGCAGATCATTTATTTTGAAAGCTGATTTCGTTTTAGTGAAAACAAGCTCAGCCCTGCACACTGGGGGTTTGCAGCCATTATGCCAAACACAATCATTGCTGGTTTGAAAGATGTGATTGCTTTTTAATGTGGAAATTTCACAAGGTTACAAAAGAGGAAAAAATTAAACTCCCTTCTTATAACAAAGTCACTCTGGGATATGCGCTACAATGCCCTGACAATGTCCAGATACTCTGACCGCATTACACATCAGAAAGGTGGATGAGTGTGATTTACACCATTTCGCAATTGGGTTTTTTTCACGCAGCTGAAAAAGCCGAAGAGTTTTGAGCAAAAATAAAAACAGTGCTTTGTAAAATGCATTCGGAATTGCACAAACACAGCCCAGGGGTCAAGGAAGCAGAGGGTGGATGAGGAAAGAGTCCAGAGGGATAAATGAAGGGATAACGTGATCTCCCCCTCCGTGCCTGATAGCTCTGGACCCACGGTGGCAGCCCACTTGGCGTATTGAAAACTAAGCTCCTCCTCAGCACAGCAGACAATCTTTATATTTGTTAGACATCAGAATAAAAAATGATAATCTGCATCCCTGGCCTTTTCAATAGCAACCTCCCAAAGGGCTTAAATATATTCTAGAAATAATGGCTAAGCCCCATTTTCCTGGGTGTTAGAAGATGTTCTGTCACCATCTCAGAAGAACCATTGTTGTGACAAAAGCCTCATGGCACAGCCCGGACGGGGCTGAGCAGGGAAACAGGCACTAGCAGGAATGTCCCAGTCAGAGGAATTCATCGGGAGGGACCAAAAGGAATGAAATTTTCCAATGTGCTCTTAAAAGAGCGATGAAGGGGGGGACAAGGCTGCCCTTTTCTGAGGTGGGGGGGCAATACAGATTCGTGGGCTCTCTTCTCCTTTGTAGTGAAGACGCTGCTTTTGATCTAAAGCGCGGTCAGAGCTCTCCCCAAAGGCAGAGGTGAGGGAGGGGGTAGATCTGGAGGGAGACACAAAGGATGGAGCTGAAGCACTGCCTCGTAGCTGGGGATTGAAATGACATGTGCGCCACGGAACCTTTTTCTTTTCAAAGCAATTTGCTATCATTATATTGCCCGTGCATTTCCAATACATGTCAGCCTGTTCTCTTTTAACTTGGCGGGAGGGGAAGGTGCTTTTATTGCAGGGCTCCTTGCAGAAGCTCGCCAGACATTGCTATTATTACATCTGCCGGGCACAGCACAGAATGATGCACGTTCATTAAAGGAATGGGGTTAGAGTAAAGCAAATTCGTTCGGTCCCTGTTAGAGCATGCTTGAGTGGGCTTAGAGGTTTTCATATATAGAAATATTCCAAATTTTAAAAGTAGGATGGTTTCTAACCCTGTAACTTCAGTTCAGCTTCTGGCTGGCATTACCGAAATCATTTTGCTTTGTTTGCCTGGATCCTGTCAGTGGTGAAAATCCAGGAAACTGCTAGAACAACATTTATTAAGAATTTCATAAAGTTGTAAATGACAAGATTCCCATTAACTATTTCTATTAGGATTCCTCTTCTTTAACTCGTGGGCTTCTCTAACTGTTGGGGGACAGTGTGTGGTTATATATCTGCATGTGTGGGAGGAGAGGTGGGGCAAGGTTTGAAATAAAAATTCAGTTTTCACTTCTTTAACCAGCTGCTCTCTCATTCATGTGCCAAGGGATGGGGCTGATAATCGCTCCGTGTGGCACCATGCCTGGGCAGATACACTCTGAGGCTTAACACTGGCAGGCAGCACACAGAGGTTAATCTAGTCTCTGTTTCTGCATTTCCAGCTATTAATACAAGGAAAACGACACAGAGCAGAACAATGTAATTTTGGTTCCCTCATCTATTTTACCCTGCTGTTGGTTCAACCCCAAACTGCCTGAGAATGACCAAACCCTTCCTCCAAACTTCTTTTCCTTCTGTTCTTGCATGGGAGGTTGCTGGCTGGAAAGGCCTTTTTGGTGGGAGAACAGCCAAAACCAGCCACCTCTGGCTGTTTAGCTTTGGAGTCAGGATTCCTAACGGTACAGAGAGGCTCTGCACATTCTTTGGTTTCTTCTGCAGAATTGTGAAGATGACATCAGTCGCCTCCTCCAAAGATGGCAAAGGCTACAGGAGAGTCGAGTAGAAGTTCCATCCACTCAGACCCATGGCCAGCAAGCAGAATGAAGCACCAAAAAGCTATATGGGGACTTCACAGTGCAAATACTTGAAATCATCCTGCAAAACATGGTGAAGGAGCTGGTTTCAGAAAGAAACAGCAACAATAGCATGCCACCAATTTACGTCTGCCCTTTTGTCTCTTGGAGCCACTGACAAGGTGCTCAAAGAGGAAGGAGATGCTGCTGGGTCCCAGGTGGCGATGCCTGCGGTGCCTCTCTCCATAATAACAGCCTCATAAAGTGCTTTAGAAGGACTTGTGCAGATGGGCCAAGAGTTGGGTTTGGGAGATAGAGGACCAGAATTTGCCCTGTGGTTCATCGTGGTCTCCTGAAGGAGTGTCGAACAGTAAGGAGTCTCTCTCTTGCTCACTCTCTTTTTTTTTTGCACAGAAGCCCGACTAACAAAATTAAAAGCACAGCTTGAAATGAGCCCACTGCACACAGGTTTTCTCCTGGCATGACAGGCTATCGCAGCCTTAATGGTAGGCTGCTAGACTAGAAGCAGTCTTTCATTGAGTTTGTCTTACTGAGAGGAAAAACTGCTTTGTGTAATAACTTTATGGTAAATGTTGGCAAAAGATTTGCACTGCATACTGAAAGAGAGACATTTCTGACCACAGCTCGTGAACCGCATTTATTTACTCTGGCATTTGTCCATTATTTGTTCATAGGCTTTCTGTCTCTGCTAAATGTGTTCCAATTTTGGGAGCTAAATCATTGCCAGTAGTTTCCAGGACATTCCGCTAGGCTAAGCAAAATTGCCCTAAGCAGTTGTCAGAAACCACTGCAGTAGTATTTTAAATACAGAGTATTTGAAGAAAATAAAAGATACTAAGCGTCCTATCTGTCTGGATCCTGGGTCCTGTGTGTTGTAAAAAGTTAGGGAACAGAAGCAGAGGGCTTAAAGCAGTGCCTGTCTTTCCTGAGCCATTTTTCATCATTTAATGAACCAATCTGATTTTAAAATGAGGATAGTAATTAAAAAATATGTGTATTTTTCAGCAGATCTCCAGAGAGAAATAATGCTCAAACTTCAGCCTGGAAAATCCTAGTTACTTACTTCTTATAAAAATGAATTACAAAATACAGGAGGAAAGCCATGGCTGTTAAAACTGACACTCAGTTGCTATCAGATGGCCTTACAAAAATTTATATTTATAGCTTAGGCAGGATAATAACATGGGAATTGCTTTTCTGGACCAGCCCCCTGATCCACCTGCTCACTGTCCTGTATCTGATAGAGTTCACAATAACCTGATGTATTACCTGCCCTGACCATGGTCTAATGAAGATTGCAGAATAATCCCTAAGACAACGAGTGACTGGCTTGAAGTATGAGTTCCTATAGTTTTCTCTAATGTTATTTTTCTTGGCATTAATTATTGTAATTGCAGATAGCCTTATTGTCCAAAAGAAAGCTCGGTGCTTCTTCAGACTTCGTTGAGTTGCTGGCCTGCGTGGTATCCTCTGGCAAGACGGTCCAGAGTCAACGTGAGCCCTCAGGGAGCAGGAAACTTGTCTGCTAGTGCTGTGGAATTAGTTGCCTTTCATTTTCATCAAGTGTCCACTTTTTGCTGTGTATGAGAGGGTACACTGATTATTTTCTCTAGTTTTATCATGCCCCTTTCTTTTTCTCTCTGTTTCAAAGAGAAACAACTCCCAGCTTTCCAATTTCTCCACCAATGAGTCAGAGTCATTTCTGAGCTCATTTCCAAACACCCTCTCTTTCTGCAGACAGAACAACCAGTCCCACCTATGCAGTGCCAGGGGAAGTGGTGGCAGTGATTTACTAACAGCATTCTGCTGTCCTGTTCTTTATCCACCCCATTAAATCCCCTCCAGGGTTTTAATCCACAGCTTCACATTAATAGACCATCCTCAATGAACTGCCAACTAGGATTCCCCTCTAAATCAGTGCTTAAAGTTAGGGGTCTTTGAAAAAAGGTGGGGTTTTTTCCTTTCAATATGTATATATAAATACTTTATCAACACTGAATTTCAGCTGTCATTTTATTACTCATTAGTCTGTTTGTGGCCACATGAACCTCCTCAAAATGCTCTTTTCACACAGTGAAAAAAATAATCCTATGATGTCCTCTGTTTATTTTTCATCACACTGCCCACTTGTATAGTAAGCACAGTAGTAATAGTAATATAGTAATAGCAGTATAGTAAGTAATGATGCTGATCCTAATAAATGGAGCATCTCAATGGTAAACCTTTTACTTTGACAAAAGCTAGCCATTTAATCCCTATGTGAGTAATTGTTTATTCACTAGGTATAAAGAGTACTTTGCTTCCTATGTTCTAGCCAGTTTTGATTGATGGAAATATTCAGCTTAACTTGCATGATGATTTGGTTTTTTTCCTTAGCTTTGTGTGTGTATTTTGTTAGAGGCTTACTGCAAGTCTAGAAGGATGGATGTCTGGTTCGCCTCTGTCCACCCCCCTCTGGGCACAGGCAAAGACTCAGAGAGATTAGGGAGGCACGATTTGGCAAAATCTGTGCCAAATCTTATCTGCTCACGTATTCCTGTTGCTATTTTATTTTGACTTGCTATTTGACAAATTTAATGGGTAGTCTAAGCACTAGCCTAATGCTCTAAATATTATGTCTGCTAGCTCCTAGAATTTTTGCTATTCCCATCATTAATAAGGAAATGCAAATGTTATCCTATCACTTGGCAGTGGTAGATTTATACTGTATGGTAGTTCATTTGGTTTTAATTTACCAGTTCGCTTCAGTGACACCTTTGTTTCACACTCTGTACCACTACTACTACTAGAAAAGAGGAGGTGGAGAACAGATAACTTTCCAAAACCTTATGTGATAACAATCTTCCTTAGTGCCCGCTTTAATTCCTGTGAGCCCAAACAATGTTGCAATTCCCTTGAAGCCTTCAAGCTTGTGATATATTCAAATAAAGCATTCTTATTCTGTTTGAGACATTCAGCTACTTGGGCCTGTAAAAAGCTGTCTTGACTTCCTAATTTTCCTCTTGCTTGTTCGCTGCTAAAAGGCAGCACCGTTATCATTCACTCGTGCATTAGAGTATATTTTCTAACCAAAAAAAAAAAAAAAAATAGGACTACAGTGGGAAAGCAACGGCATCTGGAAAAATCAAACAATGTGAATTAATACATTCTTTGTGGGCTAGAGGAAGCAATGGAGTCAAGGAAGGCCTTTGGATGTTATGTTTTACAATACCTCTGGAGGCCCAAGCCCCACTGTAGGCTGTTTTCTTCCTGCCTTTGGACAAGCTGAAATTAACTGGTAATAACACACGATTAAAAGCGCATGTGTGTGTCTGTGGGGGTGTGTGTGTCTTTGCTCTAATTCCACTCCTTCTGTGCATTTTAACTTTCAAACTTAGACAGCAGTGAAGAGGAGACAGACAGGTATACATAGCAGCCACATCAAAATCTTGGTGGGGCAGGGGGAACATTTGACACCTCCTTGTTTCAATGCCCCCTGTCTGTTTTTAATTTCACTAAATCGCTCCCGTCTGGGGATTGTATATTTTCAGTGGCCTCTCCCAGCAATGCAGAGGTAGAGCATTAGTTTGCCAAACCCCAGCTATGCTCAAGCGTGGGGCTGCAGCTTTACAGGAGGCAAGAGGGGAGTCAGCTCTCGGGACCAGCCATTCGCCGAACTTACTCAGGTCTAAAAGTGATGCCAAGAAATCTCACTTGCCATTTTCCCTTTACAGGCATCTTACAAGGGAAGAGGTGGACAACCTGAGCAACAAATTGGCTAACAGACTTTTTACACCACTGCTTTGCAAGTATCATCAAGGTCGGTGTGTCTGAAAGGTCCCTCATTAACGAGGGGGTACTGTACTGCAGTTGCTGCTCAGGACAACAAGGGCTTTGTTGGCTTGGGTAGCAGGTTTGCTCAGTTTTAAGAGGCAAGCGGGATCTGGTCCTGAGTATCTCCAGGGAAAGGGATGACTTGGAAGGGCAATTTGAGGAGGATTTCACTGGACAGCTGTAGGCGTAGCGGAGACTGGGCTCCCGCCCCTTGCCACCGAGGCCAGTGGAGGTTTTGCTCCTGGTTTTGTTGAGAGAAAAGCTCAGGCCCAACACAGAAAGTTTGTGTAATCTTGGGAGGAGTCTCCTCATAGCAAGGAAAGTGAGCAACAAGACAACATTAAATAGGAAAAAAGAAGAGCTCCTCAGTCACCTGCTCCAACGCTGAACGTCGCTGCCGTAGGGCATAACCCTGCATCACTCCTCCTGTGAGCATCTCACCGGAGCAACCCCCTCATGAGCACTGAATAATGAATAGCAATTTCAGATACTTATGCCTGAACAGAAACCCTTCTTCACATGTAGAGACGTGTCAGGATGTAGAGGAAAGCCATTCCCCCCAGTATTAGTTTGCACAACTTGGGGACACTCATCTGCTTGTGCACGGATAGAGCATGGGACAAGGTCAGTGTGAAGGACTGGGCAGACTCCAGGCATGTGTGGCTGCTGGGGGGTTGTAGAGCTCTGCCTCTAGGAGCCAGGGGACTAAAATAATCCTCAATATAAAGCCAGCCAAGAGACACCATGAATTACTTTGGCCCACTGGAGCTCCTCTTGCGAGGAGCAGGATTTGGCCTCAATACAGCAAGGAAACCGAGGTGGCAATAGGGTGCTTTGAGAAATCACATTGTGCCATTGCGTGGCCCTGAGGATGCAATGAATGACTTACACAATAGGCTAGTGAGAGTATGAAAAGATAAGATACCTGAACCTATTCCAGTAGAGCTTCATTACATGAAAGCACACTTTTTTGAGATCTGAAGGATTTTTTTTCCTCCCCTGCCCTCACTGAGTTCTCTGTGAATTGAGCATTACAGTGGCTTTGACTGCAACCATTATAATCATTTTCCAGTGCTAAGGTTGTGGTTTTAATGAAAGGAAACAGCAAATGGGGTATCGACTCATATACACAAATCTGCACTTCATTTGCACAAAATAGCTTCTGGATGGCTTTCCTCCATGTTTTTGGTCAACAACACTCTTTTGGAGAAATGATCAATGTCTACAACTGTTTGCTCTTCCACAGATAAAGCAGATGCTATTCATTACTGCCTTTGCCATGCATATATTGCTACTTTCCCCAAAGCAGCCGCAGTGGGTCATGTGTTTATTTTTCTTTAAATCCTTTTGTTCTTAAATCACTCCACTTTTGCTTTCAGGATATGATGAATGATTAATGCTGTAGTAGCAGCATTATTGAATTAGGAAAGTCACTGGCAGCTTCCAAAATCATTGAGACAACCAACAAATAAATACAAACCACTTCTTTAGAGTTAGATATAGTGGAGCAGTGTGATGGTGTCAAGATAAGGAGAGGTGATGCTGATGTGAGCACTTTTAAAGCTGTAGGACAGACTTGCAGTTACTGACATGTAAATCATAGCAGCTCTGATAACAATGCAGATGATTGGAACAATCTTGCATTGAAGTAATATACCTGCAATAAAAACAATGTTAAGGCAAAGTCAGAACTGGTGTGGGCATTTGGAGGGAATTCTTTTCTCTAAGAAGTTACATGATGATAAAAAAAAAGAATTATTCATGGTTTTACAGTTTGGGTTTATTTAAAGAATAGAGATTTGGAGTCGGATGCTGAAAGGTAGGTGTTTGGCACCTCCCAGGGATTAGAGCCAACAGCATGAGCAACAACTCACCAGGAAAGGAGAGAGATTATAGATTTCTGGAGTAACCCTTTACAGTCACCGCTTGGATATCTGTCTGGTTTGCGAGCAGAGTTAGCCTACCTAGTGGTGATACTAGAGAATGTAATATGGTAAAATTCCAGTTAAATGGGAGTTTGCATGAAACGGGAAAGCAGGCTTAAGTTCAGTTTCCTACATTCATGCACAGAAGATTCTCTACTGGCTTCCTAACAAAGCCCATCAAGTTTCTATGTGGCCCTGTCCCTCATGTGTTTTGTCACAGCACCTTGGTGGCCAGCAGAGCTAGGGGGGGTCAGGCAACTGCTTGCACCGCTGAGCCTTTAAAACTCCTCTGTGCAGAAGTGAAGGACTGAAAGGCTATGGGATGGTGAGGAATAAGCCCTAGCATCTCCAGCTCTCTGAGTTTGCAATCTGAAAGGAGAAACCTCTGCAGGTACAGCACTGCGTGTTGTTTGACAGCAGTAATAATCACGGCTTTCCTCACCCGGGGCTGTCCCCAAGCACACTGTAGAACTTTCTCCCTGACTAATTCTTCTCCCTGTGGCTCTGTTTAGCATTTCTATAGATACCAAGAGACTCATATTTATTACTTCAGCATACTCCTGAAAATAAAGGGCCCCTTTATTGAGTGCTACAGTGCTATATACTTTCCTGGCCTTAAAATCTTTTTTAATTTTTCAACAACTTGTTCCTTATTAGAGCTGAGTAGGAAAAATGGTTTCCCTGCAGAGAGAAAGATCTCACAGTTTCAAGAAAGTCCCTGCTGCTATTCTACTTCAGGATGCTACCAAGGCCTTTCAAATAGGGCCTGCTCAGAGCAGTCAACAGCCAGGGATTAAGACTCTCACTGGAGCTGTTGGAGAACTGGGCAAAAAACATTTCTATATGGAAATAAGAATAAAATCTGCTGTAGTCCAAGATCAGCTCAGTATGCTGGAGGAGGGTGGGGTGCTTTTGCTCATTTCCCTGGCTGAAGCTGTTTCACTTTGTACAAGTAATGACATGTCAATCTGGGAAGAGACCTGGACTTCCATCTGCTCCTCCCAGCACGGTGATCTAATTCCTGGATTACCAGCTCGGGTTCTTTCACTCTCTTGCCTAATGACTGTCTCATCATCTATGCGAACTGGAGCATCTCCAACAGGAGAAATTCCCATTTTGAAGCAGTCAGCAGCCCAGAACACACCCGGGCTGTGGGGTGCTGAATTTCATGTCCCTGGGTCAACTTAAAGAGACTATAACCCTGCATGTGGTCTCCTGCTTTGGATCTGAACATCCTACCCAGGAACTTCTGGCTGCCCTGAGGCAGCAAACAAAGGTCTCTCATTTCGACCAGAAACTCACTGAACCAGTGAACATCTTCCCATTGAAAGTTCCGGGTTTGACAAATCAGCATTTTCTGATTTAAGGATATTATTTCAGAAAGCTCGCAGCCATCCGTGTTCCCTGTCACCTTTACCTGTAGATCTTCAGTAGGTTCCTCTACCTGCGAGTCTTCATTTTTCTAGGAAGTTTTCATTAAGCTGATTCAAGGAAAAATATTGGAGACTACTTCATCAGCCTTTCCACAGCATAGGCTCTGCCTTTTTTTTCACCATGCTTTCAGTCAACTTGTAGCTATGCTCACCCAGGTGCAACCCTAGAGAGAAGTTCTCTCTTTTCATCCCCCACCACAGGTAGGAAACAAATTGCTGAAATCCTTGGCAGGTATTATACATATGTTACATCTCACCAGCTGAGCAGGGGTACCTGAGGTATTATGGGGAGAAATTGGAGGTCCCTTTGATCTGATTAAGTGAATCCTAGACGTGGGCAGGGTGAGGACTGTCACGGGCAGCGGTGAAGAACAGCCCTGGCCCCTTGAAAACCATAAAACCCATATGAGAATCAATCAAAATCTTGCCCCATAACAGACCCATCCACCTTTCCTTTATTTCCTCCCCTCACATGGCAAAACTTGCACTTGGAAGTCTCCGCTTTTCTCATGCTTGCTCCAAGAAGAGGGAGGACAGGGGATGCTAGAGCAGGCAGAGTTCAACCACATTTCCCCCCCAGCTCTCTTCAGGCTCACTGCTGTTTTGATGCTCCAGCTAAAGAAAATCTCCACAGATTTTTTTTGTCCTCGAAATGAAGCTTCCCACTGCTAGCCTTGGGAGACACAGAACATCCCGGCTGGGTGAGAGCTCTTTATGGATATTTCTAGTGCTCAGAGGGAGAAGGGGAAAAAAAAGCAACAAACTACAGCAAGTTTACGGTAATTGCTTTAATGAGGCAAAGCCCTTTAGAATGCAAACACGCTCGACAATACACAAAGAAACAATCAAAAAAAAAGTGTTTTATACACGCTGTTTTATAAGAAGGTAATAAAAACAATTGTATGGCACACTCAGTTGCATAAACAGGCTCACCATGGAAGGTGTTTGTGTGAGAGCAGGACTATGAATACTTAATTGCTTCCATTATTCTTATTTTCAGTACAAAATACTGCAATCAAAACTTAATCTGCAGCTTGATTTTTAAATAAAAAGGTTACATTCCAGTTCCATTGTTGTAAATATAATAAAACACAGTCTTTCTGTTAAACGCTATTTCGTTTCTTACTGCTTGTAAGGAGGTATAACAGTGATTAATATCTACATCCCTGGGAATTTCAAAACCTTTTTCAAAGGCAGGATCATTATTTCTCTTCATATGGAAGGTAGAAGACCAAAATGTTCAAAGGGTCTTCATTAATGATGTGACTAGAAGTCATGGAAGCCTTTGGTGAGATCTATGGCTGCCAATCCTCTTTGAACCAAGCCCTGAAAGCAATGCAGAATTCAGATCTATTTTCATTCACACATCTCTTCTGACAAACCCAGTGAATGCAAAGCAACAATGTACAGAAACATGAATTTGGGGACCTTGATAAGTTGCAACGTACAAAACTGAAAAAATGCCACCCACTTTCCCATACCTCTCAGGAGGGTAAATGACTCAGACAACAGGCTCATATGAACTTGAATACAATATCTGGTGTGTCTGGAATGTTGTATTCTACATATAGTGATTATTTTTTAAAAATATGTACTGTTACACTTGTGCTTTAGTGGCATCTAGACCAGAGTAATTTTCAAATCCTTAGACATAAGAACGCCTTTTTTTTTTTCTCTGACTTTTTGCTGCAGGAAAACATACAGAACTGTCAAAGACCTGTTGTGCACATAAACTGAGTGATAGGTCTGAAAAGATTTAGGGAACAAGATTGTCTTATACAAGAAAATTAATATCTGGATGAAAAAAAAAATCATTAATGGTATGTACTTTACAGGCTAAGCACATTGCTGTAAAATAGCGTAACAGAGTAATACCAGAAAGATCACAGTCACTCTCGCTGCAAATTGATGTCTCTAGGAAAGCAGTGATGATTTCTGGTTTCAAACTAATGGCAAAGCATGACTGTAAACTTGATATTCATTGCTCATAGACATCTTAATTTACATATTTAATTAAAAGAATGTTCTGCTATAATAGACACTAAGAAATAGCACTTTTCCAGTTCACTCGACCTATAATAATTTCTAGCCTTGAACTTGTCTGACTGTTCGACTTTCTTTTAGTGTTACAGAGCATCTGCCAAATAGGAAACGCCATTTTTATTTTCACCTTTCTCATCATTACAAATAGCATAATGCTGTCAGGAATCAAGCAGGTACCATTAAATGTTTCCTGCTCACAATTTCATCATCACATTTTAATATATTGCATCACTAATGCCCAAAAACAGTTCACATGAAGCAAAAAAAAATTTGGTAAGGCAGAAGATCTCATTCCCCCTATCTCAGGGAAAATAACTAATTTTAACACCTTCCATCTCACTACAGTAGAGCTACTGCCCAGAAGAACAAAGGACACATTACTAAGTTGATTAATATTTTAAACTGCCTATGACTTGCATGAAGAGTATAGACCCTTCTATAGCCAAACTCTGATCAGCTCACAAGCCTCATGGCAAGATCAGCCTTTCCAGGCACTTATTTTCAGGGTGTCCAGGGGGCCAAGAACTCCCAAACACCAACTGTTGACCTTTCAGCAACGTATTTTACCCTCTTATTAGACATCAAAACCAGATTGTTTGCTGGCATCCATCAGTCTTCAACAATTAAAGGCAAGAGGACATATTGAGGAGGAACATGTATATGTATGTGGACGTATATATAAGAAGGAATTTTACATATTTGTAAGGAAGAATTATGTACAAATTATATCCAAATAATATTTATAAGGAATGCACGTATATTAGGATGAATGCCTACACATATTTTAAGAATATATATTTGTGCGTTTGTATGCACATCTGCTGGCCAAAACAGCTTTGATGATTTAAAGCAAATATCTTGATATACTGAACAGCTTGTTTTAAGCCAGGCAAATTATGGTTTCTAACCTTCCAGTATATGTATCTCCTTCATTTAATCATGAGAAGAACCAATTGCCAAACAAAGATTATAAGTGTACCATGGTCCCATTAATCTCATTTCTCCTAGCAAACAACTTAATGATGGTATTCAAGACCAAAATTTCGCTTGCAAAGTAAATGGTTATCTAGATTTGGATTACATATTATGCAGAAAGATCTAGCACATTAATCTGAAATTTTCAGAAGGAATCCAGACCATGCTTTCCTCTTAGCGTCAAATTCTTCAAGGTTCAGAAAGCAAGTCTGCAATCAGAGATCCAAACACACCAAGATGATTTATAATATGCTACAAAAGTGAAATTGAAAGACAAGTCATTCAGTCTGATGAGGTAGATGGGTGTCTGGAAGCATGCTGAATGTCATCTGCTCACAACAGCCATCAAGATCAAGGAGTCTAGCAGGGGCAGACTGAATTGATTCCAAAGTTACTCATGAGCTAACATCTGCTTACAAGGACATGTGAAGAACAGCCAGGAACTAGTAGCAAGGAACTTTCAATAAAGAGGTGTGGTATTAACCAGCCCCTAGAACTAATCAGAGAGGCTTGGTGAGATGCCACCATATGATTATCTGACTGATCCTAAATGCATTGTCATAAAGGTCCTAAAGTAGAACTTTGCCAATGTATGTTTGTTGTCATAAAGGAGTTGTCAAGTTTTCCTCCTCAATCCCTTGTCAGAGGTCCCTCATTATAGAAACCAGGCTACAGTGAAGGTAGCCCTAGATAAGCCACACACTGCTCCTTTGACCCCCTCCTCCTTTGTATTCCCCTTCTCTAAGAGGAAGCTCTCTGTATTTGGAGCTCAGTTGAGTTCCTCCACTGGCCTGTCTACATCTGCAGGGTATCCACCTAAGTCACCAAACAACGCTTTGTTATTACCCTGGGGAGGCCTCCATCTCTCCAGGCCAGTTAACACCTTCACAGAGACACTCACCAGTGGCAGGTCCCTCTGCCACTGCAGCATGTCCACGTGCTGCGGAGACATAGCACTGAAAAAAATGCGACTGCCATGTGCAAGCGTACTGATTGGGATACTGACTGCAGGCAGCAGCCTGCAATGATGCTGCGTTTTTATTAAGGGCCTCAAAATAGCAAGCAACAAAATAGAGATGCTAATGCACTGAGTTTGGGCTTGTTTTGTATTGCGGATTATGCATGTTAGAGAGTAGATGAAATATCGCTTTCGGGAAGTGAACCTGCAGTCAAAACAGGATGCCTGATTTGGCCCTATGTGATGTAGCACGTTAGTGACTACATCTCGATCACACGTAATAACTCTCATCCTTACTCAAAGAGTCTGCACGCTGATGAAATCCATAACAAGTGCTTTACAAAGCACAGTGATCCAAGTCTTTGGAAGGTGCAAATGGGCACAGTAGCTATTGTCAGTCCTCATTTCCAACAGCTCTGCCTCTCTACCTCTGTTTTTATCACACTTGCATTGGTAAAGTTACTTACTGAAGAAAAAAAGGCTGCTTCCTTAGAAGAAATGTTGCCCAAGTGCAGTTTACATCATATGCTATCTGGAAGCTATTCTGTGAAACATCATAATAATTGCTTTTCCTGGACTGAGACACTTATTAGTAGCAGCTACAGTTAACAGATTGGAAGACTGCCTGAAGATGATGGATGGGTTTTCTCAGATTGTAGATTTCTGGTCATTTTCCATGGCAGCTGTAAATTTAAAAATAATATAAAGTTAAGCAGTGGTAGAATAGAATTCACAAATATTACACAGCTACTGACTTGATCATTAATCATCGTAAATTAATGTTAAAGTGTTACATATGATGAGCCAGATTTTGCCCTGGGGTGTATACAGACGTTTCTCATTGATTAAAAACGGGAAATGACACATGTATGTGAATGCTGAATTTAGCCAACTGCTTGTTTGTTTTGCTGGATTTTTTTTTATTACTCTTTGAGGGAGGTGGAAATGTTTCTTTTTTATTAATCCCCTTTCATACTAGTGATCTGGAAAAAAATTATCAAGAGCTGTCATCTGATTTGTAGTCAATATCCCAAGTTATTGCAACAATATCCCTACTTATTTTCAAAGCTGAAGAGCATCAATGCCCTCCAGAGCTCAGGGGTCATTTGATCTGCCTGATGTCCACTTTTGAGGTGGCTGCAGTCAAAAAAAGATTTGTTATTGGACAGAATGAAGATTTTTGTCCACAACTGAAAGGCTAAAACACCATTTTCCCTAGACTTGTCCTAATTTACCTCGTTATTTTTGATGAAATCACATTTCTAAGTGTGTTCTTCAGGTGAGTAACTAGAGAGGAACTGCCAGATACACACGTGAAAAAAACCCAAGCCAAAAGAATCCTCCTCTCCTTGACCAGCAAATGATGCAAATGAAGAAGTCTTGCACTCAGCGATATGATGATTCCTCACTGTGCAGAATCTGGAGGTCAAAAAACCTGTAATAGCTTCAGCAAGGTCATGAAGATACATGGACCTTTGCCTTGTGAACATTTAACTCCTCTCAGCTCCTTTTGCACTTACCTAACGCTGTTATACTAATTACATATTAGTTATGCTGCATTTAGGCATATTTATGTTATACATGCTGTTAGTATTAATATATATTAGCTACAGGACTGAGTTTTTCAGCATTGCTAACTTAGTCTTCTATTTAATGTCTTTCAGACTCTGGGTACAATACAGTAGTTGCACTGAAAACAACTTATTTGAATGCCAACTACAGCATACTGTTATCAGCAGGTTTTCTTGGGGCTGATTTACTTGTTTATCCACAGGATTTGGTAATAAATACATGTATTTTGGGGCTCTAGGTACATTAAACATACTGAATAGTCAAAGCTTGTAGAAGCTAATTTCCCTGTCATTGCATTATAGTTAAATTGGTTACACACATCTCATTCAATTATGTAACTTCAAGAATACCAACAACATAGGTTCCTGATTTCAATAGTACATATGCTGGTTTTAGCACTTACAATGGATCAGCTTTTAGCATGAGACACTAAACTCATCATGCTTTGAAATTCGGAGCCACAATTTCAAATGTAATATTGTCTTGGTTTGTGTGTGTCATTAATGGCTTTTCTTTTTATACTTTCTGGATGTATACTGCAATATTTTGTTCAAATCAAAGAGAAGACTGGAAGGTAACTCACAATTAATATATGCAGTTAAGCATTTACACCATCAGATCCTCTACTGATATCAGCTTAGTCAAGTAGGTATTCAACCAGTAACAAAATGTGCACAATAGTCAAATAAACTATTTGTTGTCAAATCCTGATGCAGGGAAAGTGACAGGTATACTGTGAAGTCTCTTCAATGGGACTTCTTTAGTGGTATTCATTCTATGTGGAAGGCACTCAGCTACTGCAGTAGCACAGAAGGAACAAGGAGAAAGGAAGGGTTAAATTAATATCCACAGAAAGTGACATACTATTATGATTTTAGCATTGTGCAATAGAAATAAAGCACATATCAAATAGATTAAAAACTGGCTGACAGATCTCAAAAACTAGGCATCAGCTGGGATTTCAGATTGAATGAATGTTTCCAATGTTCCCTTGGGTTCTGTACAAGGCCTAATATTCTTTAGCAATTTCACCAATGGTCATGTAAACGTATCCCTAAATACAATCTGTGAATTACATGAGTTTGGCAGGACGGTATACAATGATGAAGACCGGGCAGTAAAACAGAAATCAGGAATGGTACAGGAAAGAACCACAAAATATTCAAAGGAGAATTCCTTACTGGGAAACAAAACAAACAAACAAACAAACAAACAAAATTACAGAGTTCCATCTGTTTAGTTTATCAGAAAGAAGGTGGGAAGAGGTGAGTTGTACACATAAGTAATTCACAGAGGGGGAAATACCAAGTAAGAAATTACTCTTCCACCCAGCAGGAGAACCATGGGCTGGAAACTTAAGCCAGATAGACTGAAAGCAAGGTGCCTTTTTAACAACAAAGATGCTTATCTGTTGGAAAAAAGCTTTCCAGGGATATACCAAATACATTTTATGATCTCTTAAGGCCAAGAGGAAGACATGCTTTAGCCAAAACCAGAGTTTTTTGCTTAACATAAGAATAACTGGAGATATAGTGTGAAGACATATAAGCAGACAAATTGATCATATTCTATGAGTATGAATGTATGCAAATTTACTAGAGACAACATTCCCTCATCTGCCTGTGGTATGTCTCATTAAGACAATTGCTTATTAAGAACCGTCTTCTAAGGAGGCGGATTATCATTGTTCAATCTTACCTTAAGGGATATTATGAAAGAAAAAGTTTATCAAACATTTAGAAAGTGTAATAAGGTCTACAATACAACTTGTCTTGTAACACTACAAGTTACCGGAGAGAACAGCTCTTATTTGTGCGATACAAACCTGAGGTAAAATACAGTGAAGAAATGGAACTCAGTTTAGCAAATATTAACAGACTAATCATGAAAATACTTGCACTACATATGCTTTGAACTATGTGGTGGCATTAAAGTGTGCCTCGGTGTTATTTTTAAAATAATTAGAACCACAATATATCTTCAGATACTTTCTGCTTCTATCAAATAACAATAATTAATAACTGTTACCATCCTCCCCCCATCTTCCATTTTGTAGCATATTATATCTACCGGAAACTTGCTGAGCCAGTTACATCGGCAAAACCAGAGAGTAAATCTGTTCAAAACAATGTGACTAAAAGCAGAATCTGTCTATTTGCTTTTGCATGGTCAGAACAAAAGGTTCCATTGCTGCTTTTACAGCTAAATAACATTTTATAACGAGCTCTGAAATTTTTGGGAAAGTCAGATTACAATGTTGGTTTAACATCAGACACTCTATTGTTTAGATGTAGGATCACTGTGATGTCCAGTCTCTGAAAACTTTAGTTTTTCTTTTGATATTAAAAAGAACACTGAAGTAATCCACAAAGAGCTCAGGCCTCAGGAAAGAAGTCTGAAAAACAAACACTGTTAAAGATTGGTCAGACACGATTATGTGGCTGACGATTACATATGATAACAATTAAAATGATCTGATTCCAACCACATGGCATCTTAATACAGCAGATCTCCAAGCAAATAACGTGTCACATAATAGGTTTTGATTGATGTTGTCAGCAGCCTTTTGAATGTTACAGATACCTTCCCATCAATGCCTCGGAAATCAGTGGAGACTACTGACCTCATCCTAAACAGAAACTATTTGCATGTACCTAAATACTCTGGTTCTAACTGCTTGGTAACCTCAAATTCTTGTTTTACTAGATGATTAGATAAATGCATACATGGTGTCCAGCTGCTTACTTCCAGTTGTAAATAACTTAGCTAATATATGCATTAGTGGTTTGAGTGAAAACCGTAGATGCTTTCTGAGAGGTCTTTCAGTTACCTGCCAATAGAGCTCTGGGAAGATATGTCTGATTACAAGCCAGCTGAAGCACTCCAAACAATTGCTGAAGTCCATGTGTTGGTTGGCATAGGGGACCTAACCAGAGAGCATAAAGGAGCTGCCAAGGAGCTGCCACTGAGCAGCATGAGCCTACTCTACTGCCGACTTTAATTTGCACTAAAAAAAAATAGGGATGAGTTAATGATTGCTAAACCAACAAATCATCCTCCTATTGGAGGAGCCCCAGAGGACATTCTGTCTCCAGTGGTGATATAACCAGTAAGCAAACACATTGTCACATTGCCTAGAATGGGCATACAAAAAGCAGCGGGGATCGGACCAGGAATTTGGAGTATTTTCATGGTGCCAGTCTCCACACATGTTCTTGGCTCAGCCTCCTGCTCCTTATTTTTCTCTAGACCAGCATGAGGGCGCAGCCCAAAAACTACTCTTCAGATCTGTGATGCAAGTTTTATTGTTTCCTTCTGTATACTGTTAAGTAGGAAGAGAAACATAATGTCTTAAAAACGAATTGAGGAATAATACCATACATTTGTTAAAAGGACAGTTTTTGCTACCATTGTTGTTTTAAAAAAACAACTTTTTCTGCTTTGGCATCTAAATTATGGTTGCAACATCACAGCTGGGAAAACAGCTGTCTCTCTCTTCTAACCGTGGCTGCCATGAACACGGTTCTCCCACTGTAGGCTGCGGAGTCAAGAGCACATTGAGAATGAAGCAAAAATCTTACGTGTTATTCACATCAGTTTCGTTGGTCTAACAGAGTATGTTACCCAGCCACAACGCAAGATCTTGCCTGTGTTATAAATATACGGGGGTTTATAACAAGTGCGTTGTATTTTTTCCCATTCTTTATAACGGATCACACTAAAGATCAAGAAAAATATGAGGCAATAAAACTCAAGAACAGACAATGCAATGTTATTCTTGACATCTCAGTCATAAATGTGTTTCTGTCCTGAGTTAACAGTTCTACAATGTATGCCACAGCTTTATCTAAATGGCCTTTCCAGTAAGCAATGGTCTTTGCACAATGGATGTCATCTTGCTGTGAAGGAAATATATTGGCTTTCTAACAACAATAAGAGAGGAATTATCTAGAGGGTCCATGTTAAATTAGAATCACATATTGCTTTTCTGCAAGAAAAATTACTTTTGTTGTATTTATGCACCAAAACTGGCTAGCATCACAGGAGTGCAGGTTCTCCAGAAGAACAGTGAAGCACCAGCTCATTGCAATACACCACACAGGACGAAAACTCTCCATATTCATATAGCTGTCAACTTTCAGCACCAATCAGACAATCCCATCCCTTGCCCTGAACTGCAGAGAACTCTCTCCAAAAAATCACTGATGTCAATCAAGTCACATAACACTTAGACTTTACAGAGATGAGATCTCAATGTTGTGCAAGAACACATTAGACAAAATGTCCGAGTCATTAAAGAGCCATCAGTAAAGCAATCAATAGAGTATGTAAACAAGTCAAATTATATGAAAACAGATGTAGCCATAGCCATATTCTCCGAAGAACTGGGTGAACAGTATGACAGAGCTAGTTCAGCTGATATGTATTTTCCATCCCTGATGTCCAACACTGTACATTCAGAGGCTACTTCATAAGTAAAATGCTTGTGAGGCTGAAGGATGAGCAGAGGTGATTAACATGGGAGCAGGGCCTCTCATTTTCTTCATGCAGACTGTAATACAAAGGGGCTTTGATCTTTAGGGGGATGTCTACCACAGTGCAAAATAATAATGATGATAACACAACAGTAATAATAGGTACAGATAGCAATGCTGAACCTTGAACATGTATCCATTATAAACACATAAATACTCAGTTGTCTACTATAAGAGCACAGGTCATAGACTCTTTAGCTTCATTTCCCTCCTACACAGCCAAAAGTAGGCAGGAAAATTATTGAAATATATTTATTAGCTGGTAAACAGTATCTTTTCAAATTGGCATGACAGGAATTTGGGGAGTTGAGCTCCTAATGTGTATATGAGAATTTATATAATATTAGAAGCAAACAGAATATTTGAGCTGTGGGAGAATCTACCAAAATTGCCAAAACAGCAGAGACTTTCTTTCAAAATGGGACAGGAGAGGTTGTGACACACATCTAAATTCCCTGCAGTGTTTTGAAAAACTTAGCACATACCTACAAATCAACTTGGGGCCTCAATTTATTATTCAATTGATTCTATATATAATTGGGGGGTG